>BGNK01001212.1:0-19476 GCA_003297005.1 Symbiodinium sp. clade A Y106 | reverse complement strand
GTCGCTGTGAGGCAGTGGGTTGCCGGACCATGCCAGGCATACACCAGCGCTGAGAACATCATGTCGCGGATGAGCTTGTCCGTCTTCCTGCGCCTCGTGAAAAAGCACGCGCCTTTTGTCAAAAAGGGCACAAAGCCCAGTGACTACTGTGACCACTGCCACTGCTTACAAACAGTGGTGCTGCCAAGGATGAACAGTTCCTTACGAATCCAATGGAAGACTTTCACCTGTATTCTCAAACCTAACGTGTGAACAGTATCCGTAAACAAACGTGCTGACTTGTATTTCCTCCCCGGAGACGTGCAGTAAGGCTTCTTGAAAGACATGGAAACCAAGCTCACATCTATATATCCGGTGTATTGGAAGCATTTCCAGACCCGGTCGTACGATACAGAGCTGGCACGCTGTCGCNAGACATGGAAACCAAGCTCACATCTATATATCCGGTGTATTGGAAGCATTTCCAGACCCGGTCGTACGATACAGAGCTGGCACGCTGTCGCGCTTACTACAACTATGTGGACAATCACACCGCGCGCTACAGGCAAGAGCTGAACAAAGCCAAGGTGAAGTCACTCATTTTCAACCTTCATGAGGCAGAGGCAGGGCTTCTCCATGAGCTCAGATGGATCCAGAAGGTGGTGGCTGCATACGAGTTCCATCAGAGAAGTGCACTTCGGCAGAAGGAGGAGTTGCAGAAGCAACTGGGTGCATTGAAGGAGGGCACCGCGATCGCTTGGCTCGACTGGAAGCAAAACGTGACGCTGCCGTTGGCCTACTGTGCAACTGGAGACCAATACTGGGCGACTGCGCGCATGGAGGCATCGGTTCTGGGCTTCATTCTCTTCGAGGGCAAGCAGGGGTCCCCGCCAGCAAAGACAGCGGTTATCCTGATCACAGACGTGATTGAGCATACTGCGTTGGCGGCAACCTTGCAGTTCGAAGAGCTGGTTCGGCCACTGCTGCCCANGGGCAAGCAGGGGTCCCCGCCAGCAAAGACAGCGGTTATCCTGATCACAGACGTGATTGAGCATACTGCGTTGGCGGCAACCTTGCAGTTCGAAGAGCTGGTTCGGCCACTGCTGCCCAGTAACCTCAAGCAGCTCCACATATGGGCGGACGTGGGCCCTCACTTCCGATGCTGGGATTTCGTGGCATACATAAACAAGCTCGCCAGTACTTCTCGGCAAACTAGTTATACCATTAACTTCTTCGCCGAAAAGCATGGCAAAGGCCAGGTCGATGCTCTCTTCGGAAGCGTCAATCGCTGGCTTGACCGCGCCACACGTGTTCCTGGCACCAGCATTGAAGACTTGGCTTCCTTGGTGGCGACGTTGCAGGCCCAGGCTGCGCAGGATGAGAAAGCGGACCCACCACCTGCAGGATGCCGTTACATCGTGAAGCAATGGGAAAGCGCAAAGAAACCGCGGCAAGTGCAGAAAGCGTCTNCGACGTTGCAGGCCCAGGCTGCGCAGGATGAGAAAGCGGACCCACCACCTGCAGGATGCCGTTACATCGTGAAGCAATGGGAAAGCGCAAAGAAACCGCGGCAAGTGCAGAAAGCGTCTTCGAGCGAAGTGCAAATTCGCAAAACCTATGCCTTTTCTGCCACACCTGGTCCGGCGAAAAGGGTTTTGTGGAAAAACCACGGCTTCAGCGACAGCGTTGCGGGCACCGCCTTTTCCTTGCAAGTGTGGACAGAGACCCTTGATNAAAAGGGTTTTGTGGAAAAACCACGGCTTCAGCGACAGCGTTGCGGGCACCGCCTTTTCCTTGCAAGTGTGGACAGAGACCCTTGATGACACAGTTTGGCGGAGGGGCCACTACAGCAACCCTCAGTGGAAACGAAGTCGGTCCTTTCCCCAGAAAGGCGACCGCAGTGGCGTCATGGATCGTGCTGAAGCTTTGAAGTCGCTGGACNACACAGTTTGGCGGAGGGGCCACTACAGCAACCCTCAGTGGAAACGAAGTCGGTCCTTTCCCCAGAAAGGCGACCGCAGTGGCGTCATGGATCGTGCTGAAGCTTTGAAGTCGCTGGACAGAGCAGTTGCGCCATCCAGAACAGAACGCCGACTCGCTAGGTACCAATCTGGTCTGGCCAAGGCGAAGGACCGCAGGAAGCGGCAGCGTCTCTTGCGGAAACCGAGTGCTGCATCGCAAAGCGATAGCTCCAGCACAACCAGCTCAAGCTCGAGCAGCTCAGACAGTTCTGCCGACGAGGCATGAGTGCGAAAATAGCGGCGCTAGTGGAGTGTGCCAGCTTTTTGCTCCTTCAATCAATGTAAAGTACCGGTCCTCTTCAGAAGCCTAGGTCATTAAGTTTTCTCTTCTCAATGAGGCGGCACCACGAAGGGTTGTGCATCCGCCGAACCTGGAAGAACGAATATTGACAACCACCCATATGTAGGTAGATGGAGTTATAAGTTCCCTGATATGGGTTGCAACTATAGTTATAGCGTCGCTGCTTATAACAAAACTTAAAGCTACCATGAACCTCCAAGTACAGCTCACGTGTTACAGCTGGAATTGGGTTCCTGCAAGGGGTCCATATACGTTACTCGAAGGGTTCTGTAGTAACGAGGCTCTGCATGATTTAGAACTGCGTTTGGGTGCCCAAAAGCCCTAAACCCCTAAACCCTACGCCCTAAACCCTAAACCCTACCCTAAACCCTAAGCCCTAAACCCCCTAAACCCTACGACGAGTATATGGGGGGACTCCCTGCTTCGGGGTTTGGGGTTTAGGGTTTAGGGGTTTAGGGCTTAGGGCTTAGGGTTTAGGGTTTTTGCCCAAACCTGACTCATCGTTAAGAGTTTCCCGCGTGAGCCCTACCCTGATCCTGAACCCCTTAACCCCTATAAATCCCGAAACTCTAACGACCCAAAAGACTCACCTCAAATCCCTAACTCCGTATACCCTATTCGGCATCTGTCTAACCCAGTTGCACGAGACCCGTCTCCAAAGCCGGCTTTGTCACATAGTCCTTGGAAAGCTCATAAAGGCGAAAAGGCAGGTTCGGAAAGGCAAGTTTGCAACCTGCAGGGCGAGTGACACTGCTGCTGTCATCGCGATGGCAATACTGGCAATTCCATCTACCCGGCTAAACCGGGTAAAAGCACCCTTAACGGAAAACCTAAGCCCCAAACAGCTCCTTTTTGGACCCGGCGGAATAAGTTGAGCCGTCCACCCTCAGCCACCGGGGGGAAAGCGGGAAAGCCTTCAAGCACGAAGACGCGACGATCCTCTTAACCGGTGTCAAGGCCCTCATGAGGGAGTTTCCGAAAATGGGGGACCCTGATATAGTACCCTAAATAGTAGGATCCGTTTTTTTTTCTGAGGACCCCAAAACAAGATGCCTCTAATTTGCGGAAACTCCCATGAAGGCCTTCATACGCAGCAATCGACTAGGAAGATGCTGTAAGACCCTTCAGGGTTCAGGGGTTTAGGGTTTAGGGGGCTTCGGGTTTAGCTGTTTAGGGTTTTGGGGTTTAGGGGTGCAGGGCTTGGGATTAGGGGTTTAGGGTTTAGAGTTTCGGATTTGGGCTTTAGGGTTTGGGGTTTAGCATCGCAACGCAGTAGGAGGCCCGAGGGCTGAGCCTTGCAATCGTTAACCCTACCTGTACCTGTGGATCCAATAGCCGAGAAGCATTAACACACACACACATATATGTTTTAATTGATGTATACATAGATGTATACACTGACACATCGCTGTATATATATATATATAACTATGTAATTATACTTGTATGTGTGTTTCTGTTTATGTTCATATTTGCTTTCTCAGAGCGTAATCATCTGTGTCTTGAGTTGTTATACCCTGTAACTCTGAGATACGAACCGTGCCACGAGGCCGATGTCTCCCGCTGGGCATTCCCATCGAACGCCGACTGAAGAGGATGGCGAAGCCAGGACCTGCAGGGCCGGCCAGGAGCCGAGAAGGCTATGGGGCCCAAGGGACAAGGACCCTGGATTTGCGAAGATTAGGGGTGCCTTTTTTTGGCGGTCCTTATAATAAGGATCCTGCTAATTAGGGTCCCCCATTTTCGGAAACTCCCATGTAGAGCCATAGCTGCCGCAGCTCTTGAACTTGAAGCCCTGCTTATCCCATTGAAGCCCTGCAGGATCCTTCTCTCTTTCGGTCTTCTCTGGCGTCGTTGTACAAGTGTACTATAAAATTGCGAGGTTTCAAGCAGGTTCGATGAGTGTTTAGGGTGAGCTCTGCTGGCCTCTTCCCAATAAAGAAAGCGGCGAAGCACAAACAAACACAAATGTACATAACAAAAGCGAAACAGCACAAACCTGCTCAATAAACACACATGCCGCCATGCCATCCTAAACCCAAAACTCTATTGCAGACCCTTGATGAATCCACTCCCCCCTTGATATTAGGATACTGATCAGCGCGACAGTAAGCCCTAAGCCCCAAATCCCTCAACCCTACACCCTAAACCCTAAAGCCCTAAGCCCTAATCCCCAAACCACCCCAAACCGTAATCCCTGAGCCCGAATCCCCTGAACCTTAAACCCCTGAGCCTTAAAAACTTCAAGAGCCCCCAGAAGCCTTAACCCAAAGCCCCGAAGCCTTAAGCTTCAAGAGCCGGTAAGCCGCAAACCGGCATAAAAGCCGTAATGGAATCCCCCTGCGCCTTCAACCCGAAGCCCTAAGCCTTAAACTTCAAGAGCCTATAAACGCCTGAACCCTAAGCCCACCCCAAGCCTTAAATTTCAAGAGCCCCTAAAAGCTTTGACCCAAAGCCTAAGCCTTAAACTTCAAGAGCCGGCAAGCCCCACACCGTACGCCTTCAGCACCTGACCGCTCCGAAAGCGTGCGGACCACGAGCTTGAAACGATGGTCGGAGCTGAGAAAAGGAATTCCGGGGCATGTAGGGGCAGGGTTGAGGGCTATAGGGTGTTAGGATATTTAGGCTTTTTGGGCTGCAGGGATTTTTGCGTTTAGGGCTTAGGGTGTTTTTAGGTGGAGACTGACGGAGGAGTGAAGGTGCATCTGCCAAATACGGCAGTGATGGCTGAGAACGCGTTGTTTCAAGGTGGTTCTGTTGCTGTTGCTGTTGCTGCTGCTGCCCCTCTGCTTCTGCTACTGCCACTGCTGCGGCCACTTCTACTGCTACTGCTAAGGCCACTGCTGCTGCAGCATGACATCGATGTCTCGACGATGTGGTCGCCTTGTGAGATAATTGGCACAAGGAGGCCAGATATGCCTTAGCTCGGCCATGGGCGACTATCGCTACGACTACGATGGCCAGACAGAGGAGGCTCGGGTTTGGGGTTTTTCACAGGACCGCACGAAGTCGATCCTTCGTTCTCTTGGCTGTATAGCAGAAGCAGCAGTACTAGCAACAGTATCACCGGCAACATCACGGTCAACCACAACAACAAAAGCACTAACACTTTCGACGCCGGCACAATCACCACTGGCGGCGGCAGAGGACGACGAACAATGAAACTCAACGTCTTCAACACCGACATGCTGTGCAAAAAGTCTGCATTCCAGCCCAAGTATGACCAGTCTGGCAGCAACAGCAAGAGCTCCCAATTCCCGCCCAATAAGAGCAGAACTACCACTACGGCTGTTCCTGCTCCTGTTTAGGGTTGGGGTTTTGGGGTTTAGCGTTTAGCGCTGCAGCTGCTGCAGCAGCCGCAGAAGGAACGATAGCAGACCCTGCTGCAGCCGGAGGTGACGACGATCTTCTGCGCCAACTTCCCGGCAGATGCTACGCACAGGCCGGGATAAACCCTACACCCTAAACAGCCGAAACTGTGCGAAGATGCTTGAAGGTTCATGAGTAGTTACATGCACGGCGGGAGTTTTTGTTTCTACTCACAAGCTAAGCAAGTAAATTGAGCATTGAACTCAGCAAGTATGCAAGGAGGTACGTGCGGGGACTACAGACAGTTACAGTTTCTTTTCAAGCAAACTCAGGTACTTTTGGGCCCGATGCCCGACACCCTAAGCCATGGGAGTCCCCCCAGTAGCAGAAAAAGAAATAACTCCGCCCCAGACCCAGAAAGGCCTAAACCCCCATGCCCTTAACCCCTAATCAAACCCTAAACCCTTGAACCCCAAATCCGAAACGAACCACTGAACCCCCTGATATGAGCCAGCTTGCCGAGGTGGGAACGAGGGCTGGCAATTTCGGGATTGGGGAGTTGGATTTCAACGGTTTTCAGCTTAGGAGCTGGGAGATGAGGGTTGCGGAATTAGGCTTCCGAGATCAGGCCGCTTGGATCGAGATGTAGGGATCCGAGTTTCGAATGCTTCTGGATTGTTTCAGGGTACCGAGATTAAATAGTACCCCGAGCGAGAAAAACTGCATGTACTGTGGCGCGTGACGTGACATCGGGTCCCGTTGTTGCGGGACCCCCAGAGCCAGTAAGCCAAAAAGCCCATGTCTAGAACTGCGAAGCTGCCTCCATTTTATGATCGCTTGGGTGCCCCAACAAACCTTTCAGCAACAGATATAGCCTAACAATGAAACCCTAAGCCCTATAGGTTTGTTTGCTTACGCTTTCTGGGGACTCCAGAGTATCCTTGGTGCAGGGAGCTCGACAATCTGTGCCGCTTCCTGCCGGGTTTCCTCCGGTGCAAGGCGGCATGATATGAGGAGTCCAGGAGGTTTGGCTTCAGGGCTTGAGGTTTAGAGACGAATTTAGAGGGTCCGATGGTTATCATTCATCACAGTGTGTGTTTGTTCGTATGGTCCAGAGGCAGCAGCTGCCTCTGTCGATGCTGTTGTTGTCTTGACGTTCTTGATTTATCTTTTGTTGTTGTTGTTGATGGTGGTGGAGGTGGTCGTGTCGTGGTGGTTGTGGTTGTGATCATCCTGATGGTGGCGGTGGACTCTGTGGTGGTGGTAGTGCTGCTGGTGGTGGTGGTGGTGGTGGTGGTGGTGGTGCTGCTGCTGCTGCTTCTGCTGCTGCTGCTGCTATTGCTGCGGCTGTCGCTGTCATGTCGCTGTCGGGGGGTGGCGGCGGTGGTTGTGGTGGTTGTGTGTATAGTAGAGCGTCGTAGTGACAGTATGATTATTATTAGTAGTAGTAGCAGCAGAAGTTGTTGTTGTTTTTGCTGGTGGTGCTGCTGGTGCTGGATCTGGAGCTGGTGCTCGTGCTGGTTCTGATACTCGTGCTGGTTCTGATGCTCGTGCTGGTGCTGGTGCTGGTGCTGTTGTTGCTGTTGCTGTAGCTGTTCTTGTTGCTGTTGATATTACCAGTGTTGCTATAGCTGTTGTGTTGTTGGTGGTGTCGGTGTTGGTGTTGTTGTTGGTGTTGTCGGTGTTGTGTGATGTTGTTGTTGTTGATGATGATGATGTTGTTGGTGGTGGTGTTGTTGTCGTTGTGGTAGTCGTTTTTGTCGTTGTTGTTTTTGTTGTTGTTGCTGTTGCTGTTGTTGTTTTTTGTTGCTGGTGCTGCTGCTTTTGCTGCTGCTGTTGTTGTTATTGCTGCTGTTGCGGATGTTGCTGTTGCTGGCACTGGTGATGGTGCCGCTGGTGCTGGTAAGTATAGCTTGTGGCTTGCCGTGGTGTCGTGTGGGGGGTCATGCCACGATCGCAGAGTCCTAGTAGGTCCTAGTATTTCAGTAGGTAACCTTGAACTTTTATTTTTTTTGGGGGGGGGGACCATAACCCCAATATACTCCCAAAGGCTAACCTTTTATTGTCCCCCAGGATACTGGACAAGTAGGGAGTGCTTTCGCTCGTACTCGATTGACTGTTTCACCTATGAGCCCTCAATTAACAGCAAGCTTTGGAGGCCGCCTTCGGGAGAGGCGTCACGCTCTTTGCGCTCTTCGATTCGGTACCTGCTGCACAGGCGCAGCCGGCTTCCTCAAAACGGGGGCTGTACTTCTTCTTATCATCATTGTTGTGAATTACTATTCGTCATTCTATGCATCAGTACTATCTCCATACTTCGAGCCCTTGTATAGCTGTACTACGATGCTTTGCTTGCGGCGATTCAGAGATACCGGTCGTTCGAGAGGAAAGCGCCTAAGTTATAACAGTATTCCTTTACCGTCCCTGTATAATATGTACTACAACGGAAAGATACTAAAATGGCTTCTGTATTATACTCGACCCCGGCTGAGTGACCTGTGATTTGGGCCTGGTGTGTATCCATCTGCCCGACATGGGTCCACATACCTGTATCTACCTTCACAAATAAAGAAACATGAGCAGATGTGTAGGCGGCCCAACATGGGAGGGAAAGAATGAGAGAAAGCAGGAGATACGGAGAGATCGAGAGGGACAGAGACGGGAAAAGTCAGAGAGAGAGAGATCTATGTATGCCTGTGTGGGTTTAGTTTCGTTTGGAGTTGTTGCCAAGCAGGCTCCCGTGTTAGAAAGGCTTCAATTTACGGTTTGAGAAGATCTCCTTCCAAATAAAATGTAGCGTGAATGTGTAGACATATACATCCAGTGAAATTCACAGTGCACATACATGCACGCGGGTGATGTGTGTGTGTGTAAAGTGCTTGTTTGACTGAGAGGCTTACGTTGTAAGACCTGAATGTCCAGGCTGCCATCGATGTCTTGAACGACCAGGCCAGAGCCTGCTGACGAGTTGAGATCTGCATGACGCTCAATGAGAAGTAGGGATCCGTCTTGGGGATCCTTAAAATACTGCAGATCCTGCCCTTGATGCGACTCCGAAAGCTGGTTTTTGTGGCGGTTATACTAAAGATCCTCATGAGAACTGCGCTTCGTCTTTAGGCCCTGTGCTGTAATGAGAATTAGTAGTCCTTCGTAAGGGGTCGATATACTACCGTCAAAGCATGTCAAAGCAGTGTTAAATACCTGACTCCCTTCATAATTCTGGAAGCTCCACATGGGCGAGATCTCGTTGTCCTGCGCATCTCAGTCTCAATGCCAGACGAACGAGTCCATGATGACTATGTGGACCTTATAAACCCTAAACCTAAAACCCTAAACCTTAAACCCTAAACCCTAAACCTTAAACCCTAAACCCTAAACCTGTAGAAGTCTGCACACCAGGGCCGCTCAATACCTGACAGCCCTAAGCCTTGAATCTTCATCCCTTAGCCCAAGACTCGGAAGTCTAAACTCAAAGCCGTTACTTAGTAGCTGAGTGGATACACTTTACACTGTTTGGGATAGTATTTCCCACTATAAGACTGAAAGTGTACACTTTTGGGGGGGGGTCTTACGAACTCAGCAACTAAGGTTACGTAATTACTTAGAGTAGATGTTGGGGGGGCTCTGGAGGCCTTCGATCGTAGCCGACCTCAGCAAGATGCCCTCCGGGTAGCAACTTGGCAGTGGACTTCGTAGCGGCGTTTAGGGTTTAGGGATTAGGAATGCTACAGGATTTAGGGTTTAGGGTTTAGGAATACTACAGGATTTAGGGTTTAGGGTTTAGGAATACTACAGGATTTAGGGTTTAGGGTTTTAGGGGTTTTGGTCTTACCGTTAAGCCCTAAACCCCAACCCACTGACAGCATTCCTTGGGTTCGCCAAGTAAACTCTCCGAGGCACATCGTCGGATGATGTAGACCTCTATATGGCAGTATCCTACTATTTAGGGTACTATACTAGGGTCCCCTATTTTTGGAAACTCCCATATGATATCTCTCTGAAGTCGTTGGGTTTCAAGGTGAAGGATTTAGGAGCTTCAGGCTTGCCCTCACAAGCTGAGCAGAACTACCGAAGTACCAATGGCATCGGAGGCTATAAGGCCCTATGGTTCTCAGTAGCTTTGTCTTTCATGTGCGATCCTGCAGATGGGCTTTCGGATGTATACATAACCGTGTAGATGTTCAGGCTTTAGTATTCCAGGGTTTTTGTGAAGTTAACCATGGTTCAGAAGCCAGGGAGGCCAAGGTGTGGGGCTTTGTGCATGCCGTGTCTCAGAAGGTTGCTCAGCGGATTGGCACTATGCCAGAACTGTTGCTAGTAGTATTGCTATGACGAGATGCAAGATATCGTCATCATTGCTGGTATCTGAGTGCATGCGTCCTCTCGTCATTCCGAGTGCTATGTTATTTTCTGAGCAGGGGCCTGAATAAGCAACAGTACTAGTCGCTTAGGGGTTGTTATTTACTACAGCAAACCCCCCAAGCTCCATTCTGGCTGTTCAGGCCCCTGTAACACCCTTCCAGAAGCCCTATAACCCTCCTAAATTCCCCCTACCCCTAAACTCCTAAACCCTATAGACCCTGTGTTGCTGTTGTGGCGCAAGGGGCCCTTTGGGGGCTTTCGTGGTTCTCTTCGGGCGATCGGCGCACGCCGGCAGCCCATTGAGTCGGTTTAGCATCCGGGTTTAGGACCCAGGGCTTTAAGTTTAGGGTTGTATGGCCCCAAAGCTTGTCACAGCCCAAAGCCCTAACATCCTCCCTTCCGTGCCCGGAACCCTTTTTGAAGTCCCCCGGTCTCGTCGCAGAGCGCTTTGGCAGGAAAGGCATTACAATGCAAGGATAGAGGCCCTGGCCATGGCCATCTTGCAGGTGGCTCCTTTGGCAGGAACACAGGTCCTTCCTCTCGTAGAGGACGAGGACTTCCGTTCCTTACAGCCTTTGCGGAACCGGGATTTGGCCCGTTTCGCACTGTTTGCGGAAGCCCGACAGCAGGGGTAGCCCCGACAATGGGCATTCGCCATTGTGGCCAGAGCATGGACATTGACCCACTGCACGAACTGAACAAGGGGGCACAATATTGCTTGGTGCATGGTGAGCGCCCTCGCTATGAGGGCGCCCCCCGCCCCGCCCCCAGTCCATGCCCGAAATCCCTGGAGCCCTAGATCCTGGGTCTGAAGAGCTAGTAGGAACATGCCCCTAAGATTCCCCCCTTGCAACTATGCCACATTTTTCGGTTGCGGGTGTCGAGATAGACCTAAACACCAGAATCTAATGATGAAGGCTTAAGCCATAAACCCCCCGTCTGAGGTCATGGCCAAGAGCAACATGCGCGGCTCAGAACCTGACAGAGGGGGCTGGCAAAGCCAAGGAGAGCCCTTGCTTTGGGGTTTAAGGTTTAGTGAGGGGTCTCGGGGTTTGGGGTTCATGGGTTTAGGGGTTTAGGGTTTTGGGGTTCAGGGGTTCGGGGGTTAGAGTTTGGGGAGGAAGTTCAGAAGTTTCGGCGGTTCCAGGTTGGAGCCCTTCGCCCTCCCACCCCCCACCGCAAGATCACTCCGAACTCCTCCTCTTTCCAGAATACTTGTTGGTAAGAATTTAACAACCGAAGAGGGTTTTCAAAAACTGTTTTTAATAACCCTCTGCTGTTTTTAAAAACCCTCTTCTAAGAATTTAAAAGTGGTAAGCTCCCCAAATAAAGGGCAGAAGCTTAGGACGGTTAGTTACCACTTAGCTTGTAGAGAGCCTACCCCTTACCGAGGCCCTTTTCCCTTTTTGAAGCCCTACTTGAAGGGGCAGGGGACTTAGTAAGTTGGTTATAAGTAGGGTTATAATTAGGGTAACTCCATTTAGGGCACTTATAACTCTACTTATAACCTACTNGACTTAGTAAGTTGGTTATAAGTAGGGTTATAATTAGGGTAACTCCATTTAGGGCACTTATAACTCTACTTATAACCTACTTACTAAGTCCCCTGCCCCTGCAAGTATGCCCTGGACCCACGAGACCCTAAATCCCTGATCCCGCAAACCCTAAACCCAAGACCCTGATATATGGGCCTAAATCATTACCCATAACCTTAAAGGAGTCTATAAGGCATCTATGGGCTCCTTTACATAAGGGATCCTATAAGGCTACTATAAGGGTTCAGTATAGGGGCCTTAATAACTAGCTGCCTACACTACTTTGGGGGGGGGTCCTTATTATAATTATAGTATATTGGGCCCCGAAACCCTATAATAATTATCAAGGCCCCTATAGTAAGCCCTAAACCACAGACACTATAAGCCCTAACCCCAAACTATGGTTCAACCCACAGGCACCTCAGAGCTTTGATTCATTCTTGGAATGGAGAGGGGTTCTCCCGCATATTTGGGCTTACTGCCCTGTGAAAGGCTTTGGCTTCGGCGCTTGTGGGCTGAACGGCTTGATTATTACTGGGGGTAGTTCCCTAAATTAGGTCCTTTTTAGGGTCCTGTTTATGAGGGTGCCCCGGACAATTTCGGGGACCTAGAAAAACGGACCCTAATTTAGAGTTCTACCAATGTCTCTACCTCCCAAAGGTTCTCCCCGTCACAGAGCCCGAAACCCTTTGTTCCCGGCCTACCACACCCCATGTAATCCTGTGAATCCCGAAATTCATAAGCCGGTTTAGGGTTTATGGGTTCAGGGTTTAGGGCCCAAGAACCCCGACATCAACCCAGAAGCCTGAAACCCGAATGCCACAAAGCCAACTCTGAAAGGCAAGCTCCAAGAAGCTTCTTGGACACCGAAGGCGCCGCCGCAACGACCCAGTTCGCTCCCGAGGGGAAGTAAAAGGATCTGGGAGTTATCGAAAAGTCGGGGTACCTCATTTGGGGGTCCTTAATACTAAGGGCCCTACTGTTTAGGGTACTATATTAGGGTCCCCTATTTTCGGAAACTGTCACGAGTTGGAGTTGTGACCCTTCAGGCTTCTAGATCTGGGCGTCCGAATCACTAAACTGATTTAAGGTATATTCCTTATAATTAAGGGATATTGGAGTCTCTGGGAAAACTCTGGACCCCTTAACCCACAAACCGCGAGGCCCTAAACCCCCCGTCCCTAAACATCCAGAACCCTAAAACTCTAAACCCTGAAACCCTAAAACCATAAACCCCTAAAGCTCGAAAGCGAGAGTCCTGCTTTTGGAGGCCCAACAGGCTCTTCAACAGAGAGTTATCCTAGGAGTTTAGGGTTATCATAGGAGTTTAGGGTTTTTTAGGGTGTTATCCTAGGAGTTTAGGGTGTTTTAGGGTGTTGTCCTAGGAGTTTAGGGTTTTTTAGAGTTATCCTAGGAGTTCAGGGTTTTGTAGGGTGTTATCCTGAAGCCCCGCACCCAGAAACCCCGACTGGAAGCCGAAAGCCTGAAAGCATCAAGGTCCTAAGCCTGTGATATGTAGTAGCATCCCCTTACTGTTCCTAAAACGGTTAGACGATAGTATACCAAGGGCCCTTAGTCTAAGTATCAAGGCCCATTTATTTAGTACATAGGCCTCATGAAACCTCATACATCCTTGTCAGACCCTGGTTGACGCGCATACCCTAAACCCTAAACCCACACTGCACCTAGCATGGGAAAAGTCGAGGCTATTCCGCACCCAGAGGCCGGCTGAGCTTGAGGGGGCGGCTCTTCTTGTTGTGCTTGCGGGTAATAACTACCTACACTATTTTTTTGGGGGGGGTTCCTTATGAGAATTAGAGTATAAATCCCTCATTGTACTATAGGGGCCTAAATAATATACTATTTTTGGGGGGTTCCTTATGATAATTACAGTATAGAGGTCCCCAAAACCCTATTGAAATTATTAAGGCCCTAAATTAGGAGCTTGTTGTAATTCGAGTTTTGCGGTTCACCGTGTTCCTTACTTGGTTTTGGTCTTTAGGGTATAGGGTTCCGGGTGGAGTGTTTAGGATATAGTTTCCCCTTCCTGGAAACCAATATCCAAGCCAATCTGTTTTAAGGACAAATACTGCGCAGACTACGGTTCTGCTAGACTCAGCGATCACCCCAATCACAGCCCTTGACCGCCAAGGCCCAATCAAAACCCCAAACCATGTACGTAAACCTGCAACGTACAACATCCTCTAAGATAGCAACTCGACACAATCCACATGAGACCACGCAGTGCTCTGCACACATCCGACATGCGCTGAAAAACCCTCAGAAGCTAAAACCTTGTAGGGCCCTCAACTCATGAAGAGCCTACACAAAACTTGAAGTGGAACCCTTTGCAGGAAGATAAAACAAATACAACTGCATGTATGACTTGTCAGTTTGGTTCAAAGACCCGAAAGCGTAGGCGAGAGGCAGAAACAAGACCAGAGTGAACAGCCCATACCATCGAAATCTCAAGCTCCAGAAGTGTTGCAGGGTCAGCGGTATAGCCAGAGAGCCCAAGAAAACTCCAAACCCCCCCTAAACCCTAAACCCTAAACCGGTGTGTGTAACCCCGCATGGGGAGGAGTCCTGGGCTGTCTCCCGGTGTATGATGGTGTATGTTGGTTTTGGGCTCCTTTCTGGGGGTCCTATAAAGGGTTCCTATAAGGGATACTAGAAGGGTACTATAGTATGTATCTCAGTCGTCGCAGTTTCGGTGTTTAGGGTTTGGGGGGATTTAGGGTTGAGGGATGCATTCGTTAGTCAGTGTCGCCTGTCATTGTGACCACAAGGTACCAGTAGACTATCATAAGCTTTTTCTGTGCTACGGCCGATGTCAGGTGGCGATATTACTCAAAGCTAAAGTATTCGCAATGCTATTCCTCAAGGCTCTGTGGTAGAACACTCCCTCGAAACAAGCAGAATTAATCTTCAGTTGCATCTGGCAAAATCCACCGGAATAATATACAATAGAGGCCTGCATATTACCAATAGTGTCATGGGGATCCCTCTTATACTTAAATTCAAACATCCCCTGAAAGCCTATTCTAAGTATTAACGCCCCTGCTTATAGTATCCATTATAGCAATCCTTATCATAAGGAGCCGTTGTGACGGAACCCTGTTCGAAGTATTAAGGTCCCTACATTGCATTCCTTATAGAACCCTTGTAGATCCCTTTAAGGAACCCTGTCAGGAACCCTGAAAAGGGCAACCTATTCCCTGCATTAGGCCCTGAAGCCCGAGACTTCCTTCTGAACAGCGGGGTCCCCGCACAGACCTTGCAATGCTCAATAAGCCCAACAGGGTTACAAGGGTTATGAGGGTTATAAGGGTTTTAGGGTTGCGGGTTTAGGGTGTAGGGTGCAGGGTGTATAGTTTATGGTTGCGGGGTTTAGGGTGTAGGGCTTAAACGCCAAACCCTAAACCCAAACCAATACATCACCGGTTTTCAAGCCACATCCGACTGCTCATGTCGTGAAAGGTGCTGTTGGTGGACATGCAGATACCAGGCCCCGTATACCGGTTCTTTAGGCGTTTGCATGTTTAAAGAATATCCATAGTTTTATGTGGGTTTCAGAAAACGTTTTGCCGGCGTTTTTACATAAGAAGCCATTGAAGGGTCCTGTTATTGTTGAAATGCGATTTTGGCATGGCAGCTTTCATGTGGAAGCGGTAAGAACCAATACATAAAGTCTGCATAGCCTCTAATATAGGGGCCTAAGTCATTACCTATACTATTTTGGGTGTTCCTGATTACAAGCATAGTATAATGGGCCCCAAAATCCTATTCTAATCATGAAGGCCCCTATATTCGGCTCTTATCAGCTCTATAGAAAGCCCGAATGGCAAACGAACTTCCAGTGCACTGTACGCGACGATAGTTCTAGCTGAAGCCTGAACCCTAAACCCATACAAAACCTAAGAAAACCATATTCATATAAGACCTAAGAAAACCATATACAACCATATAAAACCTAAGAAAACCATATAAAACCATATAAAACCTAAAAAACCATATAAAACCTAAGCTGCAAAACAGGAGTAGTAGACTGTAGACCCCTTCCACCCCAAAACCCGAATCGTGAAAATCGTGCTGTGCAGGACCACAGCACCCAACCCCTTAACCTTACTTGAAGCCAAAACTCTGCCCTATGAAAGTTTTTGAAGGAAATCATCATCGGGAGCGCGACAAAGCTGGGTTTCTTATATGGTGTCCCCACAAGGAAGACATCACACACATTGAACAAATTTGAGGCACGAAATCTTGTCGAAAGAACGCCACAACCGGTTTAGGTTGCAGGCTTCAGGTTACCAGGATCCAGAGTTTACCTTTAGTCTCCATTGTAGTTCCTTTTTTTGGTTAACCAAAAACTGTATTATAGGATCCTAACCATAAAACTGGTTAACCAAAAAAGGAACTACAATGGAGACTATAGGTAGGGTCTGGTTTTGAGGGAAGCCCATGTAGACGTCATACAGCAAAACGTTGAATAAAGCTCATATGTTAAGCTTTTACAAGCGTCAGATAACCCTAATCCCTAAACCCTTAAACCCCTAAACCCTAAACCCGTTAGAGAAGCTCAAGCAAACCCTCTGGCGGCTCTCATAGGTACCAGGCCACTCCCGCACGGGGAGGCTATTGGAAAGAGGCTCGAAGTTGATGAGTTGGGGTTTGGACTCTCAATAGTACGCATTAATTAGTCATAATTTCCGCTTACAGTCCCTTCTATAGCTAGTCTTTTTAATGCGCATGTCCCCTTACAGCCCCTTTAAAGCTTCGGCAGAATATGCTCTTCGTTGTTTAGGCCCCTGTATTCGGGCGGTGTTATGGGGGTTGATTCATGCTACGCTTTGGGACCAAGTATGGAAACTTCAAAGATCGAGCCCTAAACTTCATGCTGCGATGATTTTGGGGTATCTCGTAGCGGTCCAGAGCTATAGCGCTTTAAAGGTGACTGTGCGGGTGCCTAGGGTGGAGGAATTCAGGGTTGGGTTCTAGAGTGCAGGGACTTCGGGTGCAGGTGTTGGGAGGCTGGTGGGGTATCTTCTTCGCATCTACCTTTGAGGCATATGCAAGATTCGAAAACTCAGACCTCTAAGCCCCACACCAGCTCCTCCCATGACATGAGGATTCTGACTTGCTTAGACTTGCTTGCAGAGTTGAGCATGGGAAAACGGAGTTCAAAACACCAAGCCACACCTACTCCGAAACGCAGCACTGAACTCCAAACCAACTCCCACAAACCCCGAACCCCAATCTTCTAAACCCTGATCACCTCAAGGAATTGGGTTTGAGTTTAGGGTTTAGGGTTTAGGGTATAGGGTTTAGGGTTCAAGGAATTAGGGCACCGGTGCGATTTGCCGGATACTGTTATCGGCAGCTGCAACGGCAGTGACAACATCATCAACCGCGACCAGCATAACAACCACCATCATCATCACAGCAGCAGCGGTCGCAACAAGCCCAAGGTGACCGATTAATGCCCTGTTGCCGATCTACTACAACATAGCACAGTAAATTCACAAGGAATGCAATCAAAGGAGAGTTTACATTAAAGTAGCGGCTGTAGAGATCGTATCGTTTTGGAGCGCCGGCTGCTAGAGCTCTTGGCATCGATTGCTACATGCGCACACTGAGCTCAAATCATGAGCATCGCCGGCACACAATCTGGGATCGGGCAGTCCTCAACCACGAAGAGCTGCATGCTCTTGCCTGCACAATGCTTAGCAACCAGGCGTCCTACGACACGGCGCCCATGAAGCGAGCTGCACCGAAAGGAGGCAACGTCATTGGAGCAGGCGCGGTATCGGGTAGTTTGAAATCTGCATCTTTGTATTTGAAGTCAGTGATTCGTGTCCGTACTTCTTTGTTGTAGTCTCTATAGCTATGACTGTGCCTGCTACTATGTTCTCAGACACCGAGGCAAAAATGATGAAGCTGGAGCCAAACTAGCGCTGACTGTCGGCTTAAGAACAGTATGTACTCCTCCAAAACCAGCTGCAGCAGCTCAATTAATGAAGATGTCACGTGGCGGCTGAGCATTCAATTTCTGGAATCTGTGCGATACACTACACGGGTTCAACAAACATGTCATAGAACGATGCATTGGAGCGTTGAGTTGACTACATGTCTCAGTATACGGTAACCACATTCGCTGCTTCTGCCGCTACTGCCGCTACTACCACCACCACGACGACGACTACGACGGCGACTGCGACGACGACTATGGCTGCGACTACGACTACGACTAGACGACTACGACGACCACTGTCCGACCACTACGACGACGTCGGCTACGGCTCCGACAGCGACGACAAGGACGACAACTAAAGTAGCTAAAAGATAATGCTAGCACAAGTGCTACTTGGCTGCTATTTTGCTACTGCACCAAAACCTGCGCTCGCCCACTAAAAGTTCTGCTGCTGCTGCTACTGGAACTCTCATGGTGATGATGGTTATGGCCACAAATGCTCATGATTTTGATGATAACGTATCATGATGACGATGGCAGGGTCCACTGTTGTGACTAGTCTCTTTGTAGCTAGTGTCACATTTCCAAGATTGCTGTGCTCAGGGCGAATGGCCTGAGATTGAGTCTGTCAGAACGCCGCAGGCTTCTAGACATAGTAACATAGACATAGTAACAAAGCCGTGTCTGCACAAAAACGGCCTGAGACACCTTTTGGAAACGCGCACAATAAGTGCCTCAGCCGAGCTCTGAAATCTCAAAGCCCAAAGCCTTGAAGCTAGGAACCTAAACCCCTTAAAGCCTTAAGCCACGCAGCCTGAACCCTAAACCACAAACCTTTAAAAAGGCACCCTTTCTCCAGCCCTTAACATAGAAGCCTAAATAGTTACTAATATTATTCCGTAGGGTTCCTTAGTTCCTTATTACAGTTATACTGTAAAAGGGGCCCCAAGCCCTATTCTACTTAATAAGGCCCATACATGAGCCTCCTCGGAGGCCACGACCAGTGGTCGGCGCCGCCTCCCCCCAAACGGCGGCAGGCGTCCACCGAGGGCAAGGGCCCAAAGAGGGTTTAGGAGTTTGGTTTAATATAAAAGCCGAAACGATTACCAATATTCTAGGGTTTATTATTGCAATTATACAAAAAAGGTGCCCAAAGAGGGTTTGTTTTAATAAATGATGGCCCGTACATTACCCCCTTACGGTGGCATAGTATCCCTTAACAGGGTTTAGGAGTTAAGTTTAATGTAAGTATGGAAGCTTCAGTAATTACCAATATTATTCCCCAGGAATATTTGTTACAGTTATAGTATAAAGGAGCCCAATCTAATTCGGACGGCCCTGACATTACAGCCTCATAGTATCCCTTATAGTCACCCTGTTATTTTAGATCCCATGGATCACTTGCAGGACTGAGCTTTGGAGTACCGCACTTTAATACTTTTTTCTTAAAGGAACCATTGTGAAATACAAGTTTATACTTTTTTCTCCCCGGTTACTTAAAAGCCCAGAGGAACGCTTTAAAGGAACCTTATTCTAATTATGAAGGCGCCTACATTAGACTTTGACATGTCGGCCTGAGAGGTTTAAAACGTTAAGCTTTCAGCGGCTCCAGGGCTTTTAACCTTAAACCTATATATAAACCATGACGGACCAGGGCGACGGGTTTACGTAAAGGAAAAAGTACGTGAAAGAATGAGGGCCTGCAAAAGGGCTTTCAACCGTCAGCCGTGAAACACTGCATTGAACCTGGAAAACAGGGAACCTTGTTTCGAGCACGTTTACAGATCCCTAGGATCTCTGGAACAGTGGCTTTCGGGTAATGGGCCCCCCTAAACCCTAAACTCCCTAGACCCGGTCACCCTCGGGACTGGTCCA
Organism: Symbiodinium sp. clade A Y106; assembly: GCA_003297005.1. Taxonomy (NCBI): domain Eukaryota; class Dinophyceae; order Suessiales; family Symbiodiniaceae; genus Symbiodinium; species Symbiodinium sp. clade A. The sequence continues at coordinate 123 of BGNK01001212.1, read as the reverse complement.
CGGCCAATCATTGGCCGTTTGCACCGAACCAGAACAACAGGGATTAGATCTACAGGGCTTGTTCGACAGGATCGGCAAATTTTGACAAATAAAGACAAATAAAGACAAATTAAAGACAAATAA
>BGNK01001211.1:84166-161207 GCA_003297005.1 Symbiodinium sp. clade A Y106 | reverse complement strand
GTCGCTACGGATGTTTCGGTGTGGCGCTTTAGTTCAGGGAGGATTTGGCCCTTAGGCCACGAACGATTACGATTTCTGCCTTGTCGCCACGAACGATTGTGCCTTATCGCCACGAACGATTGTGCCTTGAGCCACGAACGATTGTGCCTTGAGCCACGAAGGTCATTAAAGTTTAGACTATCATATGAAAGAGAGGTTTACGGCTTAGGGGTTAGGGTTTAGGGCTTAGGGTTTAGGGCTTAGGGTTTAGGGTTTAGGGTTTAGGGCTTAGGGCATAGGGTTTAGGGTTTAGGGTTTAGGGCTTAGGGCTTAGGGTTTAGGGTTTAGGGCTTAGGGTTTAGGGTGTAGGGTTTAGGGTTTTCAACTAATCTAAGCAAACCCCCAAAACCCTGAACCCTCACCCACCCCTAAACCCTCAAAGGAACCCTTGAAGGAACACCGAAAAAGCAAAACCCCAAACCATCAACCCTAGCAAAGTCGACCCTAAACCCTCAAAGGCCAAACCCTTTGAGGAAGCCTTAATGGAACACCCAAACATCTACACCTCAACCCTAAACCCTAAACCCCAAATCCTCAAAACCCTCGCGACCCTCAAAACACTCAAACCCTCAGAACCGTTAAAACCCTAAACCCCTGAACCTACATCGAATGGGATGTGGATGTGTCACACGGCACTGTCGGACATGTTCACTTGCAAGTGTTTGCCTAAACCCTCAAAACCCCCCCAAACCCCCTCCCTCACCGAGAAAGGAATCGCCCTGCCCCTCTGAAAGGATCCCTAACAACCCTGACACATCCCTAAAGGAACCTTAAAGAAACTTCTTCTAAGCCCCCCCCCCCAACCCTAAACCCTAAACCCTAAACCCTGAACCCTAAACCCTAAACCCCTCCCCCGGCCCGGCGAAAGAAGGAATCGCCCTGGTCCTCTTCTGCCGGTCGGCGGAGGTAGAGCTTCTGCTCCGTGAGATCCTCGGGAGAAAGAGGGTGCTTAGGGCTTCTTGGGGGCTTTCTACAAGGGCTCTTAAAGGGCTCCTTAAAGGGATCTATGGGCTTCCTTAAAGGGATCTAATATATAGGGTTTAGGGTTTAGGGTCTACTTGAAGGGGGCAGGGGACTTAGCAAGTTGGTTATAAGTAGGGTTATAATTAGGGTAACTCCATTTAGGGCACCTATAACTCTACTTCTAACCTACTTACTAAGTCCCCTGCCCCTTCAAGTAGGGTTTAGGGTGTTTAGGGGGTGTTTCTAGGGTTTCTAGGGTTCTGAGGCGAGTCTTAGGGGTTCTAGGGATCAGGGCTTTCGGGATTTTCAGGGCTTTTAGGGTGTTTAGGGTTTAGGGATTAGGGTTTTCAGGATTTTCTGAGCTACTAGGGTGTTCAAGGTTTTCAGGGGTATTGGGGTTCTAGGGTCTAGGGTTCTAGAGATTTATGTTTTCCGGGGTTTGGGGTTAAGGGGTTTAGGGTTTAGGTTTCGGGTGCAGAGCTTTTTAGGTTTAGGGCTGAGGGTTTAGGGTCTAGGGTCAAGGGTTTAGGGTTAATGGGTTTAAGGTTAAGGGTTTAGGGTTTAGGGTTCTGAGTCAGATCTTCGGTTTCAGGGCTTTGAGGTTCCCTGAAAAAGGTTTAGGGTTTAGGGCTCCATCACGTGGTCCGCGGGAGGTTCGAGAGGGGTCGGAGGGATCCGGGCATCAAGAGGGTTTCTGGGCTGAGGGTTAGGGGTTTAGGGTTTTAGGGTTTAGGATTTAGGGTTTAGGGTTTATGGTTTATGGTTTAGGGTTTTTGGAGTTCGGGTTTTGAGGCTTATCGCCTGCACAGCCTAAACCAAGAATGGCAGGAAGACGGGTTTTTCTTGGGGTTGGTAGGGTTTCAACCAAGGAAAGGCGCCCAGAGCTGCTTGTCCATGCGGCAGTGGTGGACGAAAGACTTCGAATCCACGAAGTGAAGGGGCGCATGGCATTTTAGGCCGCTTAGGGCTGGCAAAGAGCAGCATCGCAAAGCCCCAAACCCCAACACAGTCCAAGAGAGTGAAGGTTCAGGTGTGGGAAGCTCATGCTAGGCACAAGCGACCTCGGGAGCTAAAGGGATGCTGGTTTTGGAGCTGCAGGGGGAGATCTGCTTACTTTAAGGGTGTTTCAATAGGCTTCGACCAGCACTAGTAGCAAGTTTAAGGGGAAAGGCAAGCATGCATGGTCTCCATGCAGTTAATGGATTCCGTTCTGTCGATCTCCTGTGAATTCCGCAGACATCGATGCCAGCGATCTCAGTTTGTGCGATGCAAAACGATGCAAGGGACCGTTTCAGTTTTTCCGAAGCCGGGTCGCCCTGCCACCTTGCCTTGGGCAGTCACTTGTTTAGACAGAAGCAGTGCAAGTGAGCTCATCTTGCAATGGCCCCTTGGCTGTGTTAACTCAGTATATGTGGCTGTTGTAAAAAGGGGTTTCCGAAAATAGGGGATCCAAATATAGTACCCTAAATAGTAGGATCCCTATTATAAGGACCCCAAAATAAGGTACCCCTAATTTTCGGAAACTCCCAAATGGGGGCTTCGAGTCTGTACGGTAGAGCGCTTGCAATCATTGCTGTGTGGGCGCAAGTGATCCCCAAACCCCAAAACTCCCGAAGCAAAAGGACACCGTGGGATAATATGGAAGCTTGAATAATTACTCATAAAATGCCCTGGGTTTCCTGATTATAAGTATACTATAATGTCTCAAAGCCCTCTTCGAACCATTAAGGCCCCTATACCATAGAGCCCCTTATAAGAGCCCTTAGCCCTCATAGAACCCTCAAAGGAACCTTAAACGGAACCCTCTGTGGCCAGGGCCCAAGTGGCCCCAACTCCCAATATGTCTGAAGCCAACCAGCCTCCCGACGCCACCGGATCAGGTGCGTTCAAGCTGTAGGGTTCAGGTTTCGGGTTTAGGGTTGAGGGTTGAAGGTTTAGAGATTCGGAGACTTCATGTTTTGGAAAGAGTTTTGAGTTGAAGATTGCTTAGCACTCCTCAAAAAAACGCCTAAACCTCAAACCCCAAACCCTTCGGACCATCAAAGAACCCTAAAGTGGAGAAGGCCCAAACCACCCTAAAGACATCCTCTCTTAACTCGAAACCCTCAACCCTGAACTAAACCCCAAACCATAAACCCTGATCCCTATAGCCACTGAACCCTAAAACTAGGCGCTAACTCCAAACTTCATCAACCCTAAACCCTAAACTCTAAACCCTGCATTGGGGGCCCCTTTGAAGGAGCTCAAGCTGGGCGTGGTGAAAAAGTCGATCATCCGACAGATTTGGCTGCCAGGTCACTGGAGGGGGGAGGGCAGAGCACTTAAGGGTTTAGGGTTTAGGGTTTGGGGTTTAGGGTTTGGTTTCGGGCCCATGAGGGAACCCTTAAAGGAGCCCTTAAAAGCCGGAACCCTAAACCCTAAAGTTTAGGGTTTTGGGCTTGGGGTTTTTAAGGGTTCCTTTAAAGGGGCCAGGCCGCAGGAGAGGGCTTCTCTGGAGTTTGCAAGGGTTTCGCAGGATTTTATAGAGTTGCTGTGCGATTTCTCGAGGAGGGCCGAGGAGGGGTTGTTATACTTTTTCTCCTTTTTGTTGAACATGATGTTGTGTTATAACGTTTGCGTCTGTTGGCTTTAGGGGGCGCATGATACTTATGCCAGAAGGGCTTAGAAGCGGAACTTGTCGTTAGTCTGATTATTCAGACCCCTACATGGGAGTTTGCGAAAATTAGGGGACCCTAATATAGTACCCTAAATAGTAGGATCCTTATTATATAGGACCCCAAAATAAGGTACCCCTCGTTTTCGGAAACTCCCAAATAGCCTCATTATACCCTCTAAACCCTCTAAACCCTCTAAACCCTACACCTACATGAAGTTGTAGAGTTCAGGTGTTCAGGGCTTCAGGACCTACGGCCTGACATGGGTGGTTCTCAAAATTAGGGTCCCTTTTTGGGTACCCTAAATTATTAGGTGCCGTATTATAATAGGGACCCAAAAACGGATCCTAATTTTGACAACCACCCACATGTGAGGATTTGGGAAGTTCGGCTTGAGGTTTCTGGGTTTTCAGGTGTAGGCCCAGAGTTTTTGGGCCACGGGCTGAGTCTTACGAACTTGGTTTCGGTGTTCAGGACGGAAAATACTGATTCAGACGGTTGGGCCTTGAGGATTAGGATAGAATGTGGGGGTTTGAGGGTGTTTCAGGTTTTCTGGCGATCTATGTGATCGGCTGTTGCGCACGCGAAGCCTGCAATATGCTCCCAAAAGCTCCAGACCATGAGATTTTCGGTTATTGACAGTCAAAAGCGTGAAACCAAAACTTTGGAGCCGCGGACTCACAACCAACAAACTCTGAGCCTTTAAGAACCCCCAACCCAAAATGCTAAACCCACAATCCTGATGAACCCCTTACAGAACTTATTTTGGAAACCCTCAACCCAAAACCCTCAACATTACCCCTAAACCCCCTAACCCTAAGCCCTAAATCCTAAATCCCAAAACCCTCAACGGAACCCCTCGCCCCAACTTCACCCGCTTTCCAGACGAGTGGCTCTCGCAAGACGACCATGAGCCGGCTGCCAAGAAGCCTTAGGATTTAGGGTTCAGGGGTTTAGGGGTTTAGGGAAAAGGAGTCTATAGGGGTTTCTATAAGCGTTCCCATAAGGGTTTAGGGTGTAGTGTTTAGGGTTTAGGGGTTTAGGGTGTAGGGTTCAGGGTGAAGCGTGTAGGCTGGTTCAGGGTGTAGAGTGTAGGGTGTTCGGTTTAAACGGCTTAAGCCCATGCTTCTTGACCCAAAGCCCTGAACCCTAAATCCCAAACCCCAAACCCCTAAGCCCCCAAACCCGAAACCCCAAACCCCAACGCCGACCGTTGAAATAAATCCTACACCCCAAACTCTACACCCCATCTAAGCCCCAAACCCAGCCCAAAACCCCTTCTGTAGCACCCTGCGTACTCAAGCCCCCTTTCTTAAAAGGCCCTAATCTTCGGCTCCCTTATAGAAATCCCTTATGGTAGCCCCATGTGACCTTTATAGACCCATTTAAGGGAACCCTTAAACCCCTAAACCCCCAAACCCCCGAACTTGAGACCGGCATGGAACCGAAAACCCGCGACGAGGCCGGAGACCTCCACTCGCCATGGCAAGGCGCCATGTGAAGGGCGAGAGCGGCTGTGTAGGGTTTAGGTTTGGGCTTTGGGGTTTAGGGTTTAGGTTTGGGGTTTGGGGGTTTTGGGTTTGGGGTTTAGTGTTTTGGTTTTTGGATTTGGGATTTAGGGTTTTTTGGTTCAGGTTTTAGGGTTTATGCTGTTGGAGTTTAGGGCTAAGGTCGTAGCTGACATGAAGCAGAGTTTACACCACGGGGTTTTTATGAGCGTAAATGGGGCCCCTCTTGAATAGACTGGTGAGTTTGTGCGCTGACTTTTTTCACGGACACTGTTAAACACGATAGTCGAAGAAAGGCAGGCTTTGTGTATCAGCATTCAGTCACCGAGCGGTATGTCTGCACACGGAGTGCACCGGACTTCTGCCGGAAACTTTCTCTAGGCAGTACTTTTCCCTGGCTCATGTACTAGTAGCTCCAGGAACCACGCAATGCTGCAGGAATCTTGCAGTTTTCCAGTTCGGCGTTGACTGCCATTGACTGGCATTAGAAAGAATCTGCCGGCTACCAGAGCCGAACATGGGTTCGCCGTCTTCAGAATGCCTTCGGATTCCTGCTGTTCTGAGGAGCCACTTGGAAGCCGCACTGAGATTTTATGTTGGCCCTTGCAGGAGACTCGCGCCCACCGCGGCGGGCCAACTGCAACTGTCATGATCTCAGTTTTTCCCACCGGGAGCAACGCGGGTAGACTTGGAGTGGTGGAAACCTTGAATTCTAAAGCCCTGAACTCTAATCTGGTGTGGTAGAATATGCTCCAAGACGCTGCTCTAAATATTCAGGCCCTACATTACTCAGTTGTCTTCTCCTTTTCCCGTTCGACTTGGCACCCTCGGCTTGTGGGGTGACTAGGATACCTTTCAGGCTTCAAGCGTTTTGATGCGTTTTAGGCTTCAAGGTTTCAGGGTTTAGAGTTTACGGCAGCAAGGGCCCACCTCTCGAGCTCTGCAGTGTTTTCGGTTGTGCCGGGTATGTCTTGGTCCCTTTTCTGCAAGTGCCACAAAACGAAGCACTCTTGAATGCACCCCAAAACAGCTGGCTGCTTGTTGCGAAAGACCATTCGACAAAACCGTGACATAGAAGCCTCAATAACTGCCAATACCACTGCTAAGGCCTTCGGGTTCCTTAAATACAAATCCTAAACCCAAAACCCAAACCCTAATCCCTAAACCCTAAACCCCTAAACTCTCAACCCTAAACCCTAATATAACCATACGAAAGATTGGTGCTTCCTCTTTCGAATACACCTGCCCGAGGCTGGATTGGCAGCGACTTCCCGCACCTTTGTTGCAGAACGTCATAGGGCTTACCTCCAGGCCAAGAAAACGGTTGAGGGGTTTAGGGATTTAGGTTTTAGGGTTTAGTCTCCCAGGTAATACCAAAAAGTCATAGTAAGGAATCCTAGACATGTAGGGCTCTTGTACGTCAGCTTAAGAAGGCCTTAAACCTCAACCCCAAGCCCGACCCCCTGCGATGAATGTATTCCTCTGAGGTCCTAAACCCCAAACCCTACCGCACTAAAACCTAAACCCTAACCCCTAAACCCTAAACCCTAAACCCCTAAACTATAAACCCTCAAACCCAAAGCCCTACAGCACCCTAAGCCCTGAACGCGACAGTGCCACGATAAAAGTTCTTCCTTATTATCATTATTGTTATCACTATTATTATTATTATTATTATTATTCTTATTACTGTTATTATTATTATTACTACATCCAAACTCAAAGGTGCTGCTGGCATCCAGGGGGGAGGTGAGCCAGTCGTCCAGGCCCAGTCTTGCAAGGATGTCCGTGCAGGTGTTGAGCCTTGGGGTTTAGGATTTCGGGTTTAGGGTTTAGGCTTTAGGGTTTAGGGTTGGGGGTTTAGGGTTTAGGGGGTCTTGAATCTTGAGGTTTGGGGCTAGGGGGGTTTGGGGGAGTGGTGCAGTTCTCTGCCTTCTTACGTGGAAGTTGAATGGTCAGGGGTGGGGATGGGGACATGGGAACCTAGTCTCGATCTTTAAGGTGTGTGTTGAACTGCGAAGTTTCGGATGTTCTCTCAAGTTGACTTCGGTTTAAGGTTTAGGCTTGAGGTTGGGGTCGAAGATTCAGAATGCTGTTCGGGTCTGTTAGGGTCCTTCTCGTGTCGGCTGGCTTCCTGGCACCACCTCTTCCGACAGAAGCGTTATCTAGACGCCTGAATGATTGTCGAAGCTGTTCCTTCGCGTTCCATATTTCAACTATACTGCTATACATACTTCAAATACCTATCCAATTATTACTGCCCCGTTCTTAAGCCTCATCCATCCGACCTCAGACATGGAACATCAGCGATCACTCTTGCAATGTGTGGGGGGGAAGGTAGCTATTCCTTGAGGAAAACGACAGAATGGTATCGGTAGTTTTCTAGGCCCATAAGTTACCCTCAGCTAGCGATTCTTCACCCATGATGCCTTTGAAACGCTAACTGGTTATTTTAGGGACTTATAAGTACCATAACCCCAATTAGGGCCCCTTTTAGGGTACTTATAAGTCTACTTACTACACTGCCATTTTTCACCGCCCAGCCGCCAGGACAGAGTGACCGCAGAGGCGAAGGAGGAAGAGGGCGAGCCAGCCTGGCCGGTTAACCCATGCCTACGGTTCATGGACAAGATTCTGCATGACCCATAATAAGGAATATACCATAATTCCCATAGTTTAGGGTCCTTAGGGTCATGCACATGCCTACTGGGAGGGTCTTTAGGGGACTTAGTAACTGGTTATATTAGGGACTTATAAGTACTTATAAGTACCATGACCCCAATGAGGGTCCCTTTTAGGGTACTTATAAGTCTACTTACTACCTACTTACTAAGTCCCCCGACCCTCCAAGTAGCTCCGCATCCTGAGCGCGATCCAAGTACAGAAAACGCCATAGCTGGACAGTAATCGTTGTCGTATTAGCGGCAGCATCCTCGCGGGTAGTAGCAGGGGGAGAAGAGGAGCAGGAGAAGGGAGAGGGAGCAAAGGAGGAGGAGTAGAAGTAGGAGTAGGAGGGAGTGGGAGTAGGAGTAGGAGTAGGAGCAGGACTAGGAGGAGGCGCTTCCACCTTGCTGTTGGTTGTTTTAGTGCCGCTGCCTTAGGACGATGATACTGACGCTATAACCCTATAGAAACCCTTACAGAACCCTCTAAGGGACCCCATTTAGGAACCCTATGAACGCCACTTTTTGTTAATATAGAGGCTTAAAAATTACCAATACTATTGAAATAGTATAACGGGCCCAACACCCTATTCTATTTATTAAGGCCCATATTAATACAGTATTAGCTTCTTCGCTCACGCGGCAGGCACTCGAACTCGCCAGGGGTCGGCGGGAAGCACAGCGACGGAAGTCCCTCGGTAGCCTGAGAGGCGGTTCCGGAGCGGGAGGCACGGCTGTCCCATACAATATTAGTATAATACATTATAATATATTATAATATTGTAATATATTATAATATAGGATAATATATATATATATATATCAAAATATAATAATATAGTACAAAATATTACAATTGTATAATATAACGTAATATCCTATAGTATAATATAATATAGTGTAGTGGAATGTAGTATCCCATCATTGATCATTAGACGAGGGTCTGGGGGGATCTTTCTAGCAGAAGCATATGAGGGAATGGGCTGCCTTGTGTGTTTCAACCCTCCGAAAGCCTTCAACCCGACGAAGTACCACGTCATCGTAGCACCATCGGACCATCATGAGACTCAGTGTAGCTAGCATCATGAGTACCTTTGTACAGGCTTCGGTGAAACAGTCATCATAATGAATCAAAGTGTGGCGGTCTGTGTACACATAAGTTGTGGCATCATGAGAATCAGTTTTCGCCAAAACAAACACATCATGAGCGTTAGTTTGGGTGGGCCTATGTACACCCGGATGATGATGGACCAGTATTGCGAATTATTACACAACGTCACTGCTTGTAATGCTAGCGATATAGCAATGTGCGAACTAACATGTACACCCGGATGATGATGGACCAGTATTGCGAATTATTACACAACGTCACAGCTTGTAATGCTAGTGATATAGCAATGTGCGAACTAACATGTAGTGGATTCTTGGTCAGGACCCGATCTTCTGTTACTTTGAAACTACTGCTGTTGATTATGATGGTGACGACTCTGGTGCTGCTGATGATGATTGTTGTACTGTTGATGTTGTTCATGTTGTTCTTTTTGATGGCGGTAATGGTGAAGACGACGGCTGAGAGCTCCAGTGGTTTTGATCCTGACCATGACAGAAGCGACTGTTTCAGAATGCGCCTGCCATGATGGTGACGATGATTATGCTGTTGAGATTCAGATGTTGATGAGAAGAGGATAATGACGTGAATCTGATGGCGATGGTGACGTTGCGACGACGAAAAAGTCTGACCACGATGGTCGTGGTAGAGATTGTTGTGACAGTGATAGCCGTACTGGTAGGAGCCATACCCTTGGCGAAAGTCGTGATGGGCCGCAATGATGACGGTGTGATGATACTCAATAGCATGACTACCTCTCGTTTTGCTTCTGGTGATGTGGATGCTTCTACATATCACAAAACCTGACAGAGGCCACATCATTCCTCACTCCTGTGCAGAAACATCTTATACTGAGCGGCAGCAGTTCAGCTGGCTTGCACTAATCCTGGATTTGACATCCTAAACCCGGAGCCCGCAGGAACTCTGACCCATGAAAAGCACAAACCTTAAGCCTCGATTTTTTTTTGGCCTCTCCTGAGCTTTTGACCTGATCTGAAAGCTCAGGTACCGGTGCCGGGAGCACTAGCACCTTCGACACCAGCAGCAACAGCAGCAACCTGGCTCAGGGTTTCAGCGGTCTACTACGAGTCGACTAGGTTCCTGGATAGTACCCTTTTGCCCTTTTTGTTTTGGGGTCTCCTTATTAAAACAGAATAGTAGGAAAAAGGGTACCCTTACCATACAGAGGCTACTCAGGAAGCTAGTCGATTGTGTGAAGCCAAAGTAAGACTTCAGTCTCGAGTCCCCAGACCCCCCGGCCCCTTCAGCAAAAAAGGCCCCACAGACGCAAAGCCCCAGAAACCTTTCACCGGAAGAACCCCAAAGGCGAACTGCTAGGGTTTAGGGTTTAGGGTTTAGGGTTTAGGGAGCGTTGCGCGGAGGGTTTTTGGGGGTTTAGGGGTTGAGGGTTGCGGGTTTACAGGGCCTTTGTCCTGACGTTTGCATTGTCCTGGCGGGCCTGGTATAGGTGTCTCAGCAATGACTACTACAGCAACAAGTCCCCTAAACCCTAAACCCTAAACCCTAAACCCTAAACCCCCTGCATCCCTCAGGTCAGAACTATACCAGGATATACTCGAGACCCTGTTCTGATTATGAAAGCGCCGTTTTTTCAATCCGAAGCACCCTCATGTTCGAACCCTAAACGGCTTCAGAAGAAGATGGGGCAGCTTAATGCAAACCCCGAATGTTGGGACCCGGACCCTCATTACAAGAGCCCTGAAAGCCTGAAAGAAGGTATCCCTGGTTTAAGAAATCCAAACGTCTGAGGCAAGGGAAGCGCCTGCAGCAAAGACGCGCCGGGGAGCAAGGAGCCCCCCCCATTTCGGAGAGAGCCAGGGCGAAGTCCCTGCCAAGGATAGGCTAGGTAGGGCTTTGGAACATTTTATATTTTCCCTTATTGGGCTTAAGAGGATCTTATTTACTAATCTTTTTCAAAAGCTTTACAAGCCCCACCTAGATAGGGTGCAGGGGCACATTAAATATATGGGGCCTACAAGGGCATCCCGAACCCCATCCCAAAACCCGAAACCCTAAGCCCTGAACCTTCCACGTTGGATTTCAATGACCTCTACAGACTCCCCTAGATTCAGCCTTCCTCGCTCCAGTCCTCCGGTTGATGATATAAATCCTGCATTACCTTCATGACCCTAGACTGTGGGAAATATGGTATTTCCTCGTCATGGGTAATGCAGCGTTTATATCATCAACCATCTCTCCTAGATTCTTGAAGAGATCTCTCTGGTGCACATCCTGCGAAAGCTGAGTGCAGTCCTCTCCTAGTCCCGAAACGCGACTGTGGCGGCTCATGCTCAGCCGCCAGATCCGACGTTTCGTAAATTGCTTGTCGCTGCTTGTCTTCGGATCTTTTCCCACACACCGCCGCGTATTTTCCCAAACCTCAGACCACCCTCAACCCGTAACGCAAGCCCAGAGTTCCAATAAGGGATGCTACAGAGAACAGACTACCATCAGGCTGCCGGAGGTGCTGGTAAACGGCGGAGATGGTGAAGATCTAGAGATGACCAACAGCTTGATGAGGATGATGATTTTGAAGGTTAAGATCAAGATGAAGAAGGTTAAGATGAAGATGAAGATGATGACGGCAAAGTTGCCTTCATGTATCAACGTTGGTGGCATGGTGCTGGCACTTGTGACAGCAGTGATGATGCTGCTGGGGTTACTGCCGCTGCTAGGACTGTCATCGCTTCTGCTCCGACTTCGGCTCTTGCTCCTTCTCCGACTCCTGCATTTTCCTGCTGCTCCTACAGCAGTTGCGCCACTGTTACTGCTGCTGCCACTGCTGCTGGCACCGACCGATAGGACTCCAGCAGTGCATCTCGGAACGTCATCAACATCAGCAGCTGCATCACGGGCGATGGCTCCTCCACCCCAGGCGCAGGGGATCTCGGGCTCACCGTCTCATCTGCGGCAGACTGCCACACCTGTGGGATTAGTACATGGGGCCTGAACAGTTTCAATAGGGTTTGGGGCTAAACTACACTAGACATATGATGAGGAATCCCAAAGCAGTACTGGTAATTATTTCAGCCCCTATGTTAGTCTGTCTTTGAACGGTATCGCAGTCCTGCTGTCGTTCTAGTCTAGGAGGAGTTGGAAAGATGACTCAATCCGAAGGACCTGCTTACCAGGGCTTCTTCCGAACCCCAACAGCCTCATCGCCCAGTGATCGTATGATGTAGGGGCCTTAACAACTAGAAGTGGGTTTTGGGGCCACTATACTATAGTTATAATAAGGAGCCCCCAAAATAGTATACGTAAGGGCTTGAATAATTACCAATACTATTTTGGGGGTTCCTTATTCTATTTCTAGTATAGTATACCCCAAAACCCTTTAATTATTAAGGCCCTTGTCTTAGTCTCCGTATCCAACTCCTCCTGCAGCATTAAGAAACTTTCAGAAGCCTCGACATCCCAAGTGCAAACCCCAAGCCGTTCGGTACGGTTTAGGGTTTAGGGTTCAGGGTTTAGGGTTGCGAGGCCATAACGAACCATCCTTGTGGCCTGGGAGCCAGGAGGAAAAATCAGCACCTAAGGCGCTACTATAGGGGCTTAAATAGTTGCCAATACCATTTGGGGGTTTCGTTAGTGTTATTATAGTATAATGGGCCCCAAAACCCTATTCTAATCATTTAGGCCCCTATATTAGCCATGCATTCCGGTTCTGAAGGCAAGGCCATCAGCTTGAACGCCTCCATCAATGCCGAGCCCCCGAAGCGCGCCCCCACGGCGACTCAGCTCAAAGCATGTTGGCCTACATCGAGTTGTTAGGGACTTAGGAATTTTAATACGGGCGGAATCCTACTTCGCTGAGGACTGCGTTCCAACCCTCGTCTTTCAACTTGCTTCGATTCGCATCTGCAGAGGTTTAATTGCGTAGCGGTATGGGCTGAGAAGGCGAGGTGACCGGGTGGGCGGCACCATTTCTGAACTCAAGAGCTGGACAACGAGTGTTTCCTGAACCCCAAACCCCGTTCTATACGGATGTTTTCTGCAAAAGTGCCTCTGAGGAGTTATACTACATTGTACTATCATCTACTATGTTAAGCTATATTGTGCCAATCTGAGAGGGAAGGTCTGCAACATGTCCAGCAAAGGCCAGAGCCGAATCTGTGCGGAGCCTTTCTGGGGCCTTTATAGTAGAAGCCAGACAGTTAGAACAACGTTACTATAGGAGCTTAAAGAATTACCCACTATTTTTTGGGGGTTCCTTATTGTAAATATTTTATAGTAGGCCCCAAAACTATTCTAATTATTAAGGCCCCTACATTATCCCCATGCCCCTGAAACCCCAAGCCCCTAAACCCTATAGTAACCCTTATGGGAACCCTTCTGCGAGAGTATTCCTTCGGACTCCTCATTGAAGATTTGGTGCTCTATAACTCCTTAGGCTTCCTTAAAAATGTTATCGTATACCGTAGAAGCCAGAAAGTTGGAACAACGTTATCCTCATGCCCTGAAGGTGAAGCATAGGGGATCCCAGCACTAAGCATCCTTAATCTATGTTCCAACTCTCTGGGGTTTACTATATAGAATGCACCCTGAACCTTCTCAGCCACAACCTTCAACCCCCCGTCCCGAAACCCGAATGCCCAAAACTTAAAACCCTGCAGACCTGTACCATGCATGAGGGAAACGAGAAGTTCACCTTTGGGACTACCTACTGATCAGAGTACGCTTCCTGCCTAAAGCAACCCTAAACCCGAGATCCCTTAAACAAATTCAGTATTGTTTTTTTTGTCTTGCTTTTTTTCTATCAAAAAATTTCAGTAATTTTAGCCCCGAAGAGGCCCTATATCCTAAACCCCTAAGCCCGCAACCCGTCAACCCCAAACCCTAAGCCCTCAAACCCAAAACCCCAAAATTCTCAACCCCAAAACCCCAAAACCTTCAACCCCAAAACCTTAAACCCCTAAAACCCTAACCCTCTGGACCCCTAAAACACTCAACCCCTAAAACCCTCACTGAACTCTAAGCCCCTAAACTCTAAACCCTAAACACCCAAAAATTCTATACCTCCACAGCTCTAAAACCCTCAACCCAAAAACCTTGAAACCCAAAACCTCAAACCTTTAACACCTTGGTAGACTTGAGCAGTGGAGGGAACCTGGCTGGAGAGCATGGTGAACGTGGTGCATCTGAACGACTTGATGGTGAGGGTGGTACTGCATACTCGTCCTGGCGTGATCTCCAAGTTTGTGGCATGATGATCGCTGCTTTCCTCGATGTCGAGATCAATGGACTACATCCCGGACTACACATGTTTGGCCTGACGTGGATTCTACTTGCGAGTGGAAAGAGGCGTTAACCAAAAAAACCCTAAAACCCTCAACCCTTAACCTATAGACCCCTTTAAAGCAACCCCTATAAGCCCCTTTAAAGCAACCCCTAGAGACCCCTTTAAAGGAACCCCCGGCAAAAAAAAGCCCAGAGCACCCCGAGGCCGAAGAGCAGGCGACGGCCGCACTCTCGGCCATGCTCGGCCTTGGGAAGCCGAAGGCAGGTTTAGGGTTTTCGTTTTTTAAGGGTTTAGGGTTTAGGGTTTAGGGTTCAGGGTTGAGGGTTTAGGTTTAGGGTTCAGGTTTAGGGTTTATAGGGGTTAGTGCAAGGGGTTCCGGGGGGCTCCTTTAAAGGCGTCTATGGGGTCTAGGGTTTAGGATTTAGGGGTTAGGGTTTAGGGTTTAGGGTTTTTAATAGAAGGGGTCTCTAGGGGGTTCCTTCAAAGGGGTTTATCGGGGTTCCTTCAAAGGGGTCTTTAGGGGTTGCTTTAAAGGGGTCTATAGGGGCTAGTATAAGGGTTCTCATAAAAAACTTCGGGTTCAGGGTTTAGGGTATGGCGTTTAGGGGATTGGGGTTAGGGGTTTAGTGGTTCAGGGTTTTGGGGCTTTGGGGTTTAGGGGTCAGGGCGTCTCTCATTTTTGAGCTTTACAGGGATGTTCTTTTTTGTTTGGTGCTTAGAGAGTTGTGGGTTGCGTGGGTGCTTTTGGTTTTTGTTAAAGGCTTTTTGGTCGTGCTGTAAATGGATTTTACAGTTTTCTTACGTTTGTCTACAATGAGGCGGTTTAGCTTTTTGGCTCTTTGATTTGGGTTTTGGCTCCTGTGCTTGATCTTGGTTTAGTGTGCTTGGCTGTTGGGTTTAGCTTGGCGGCTCTGGTGCTCAGGGCTTTTGACACTTAGGATTGACTAGACAGTTTGGCTCTTGTTTTAGGTGTTGGTTTTAGCCTTTTAGCGTCGATTTTTTTGGTTTTCCCTACAAGGACCCTAAACCCTAAACCCTAAGCCCTAAACCCTAACCCTAAACCCTAAACCCTCAACCCTCAACCCTCAACCCTAAACCCTAAACCCTAAACCCTAAACCCTCAACCCTCAACCCTCAACCCTCAACCCTCAACCCTCAACCCTAAACCCTAAACCCCAGTGTTAAAGCCTGAACCTTGCACCCCTACACCATCAGACCCCCACTCGCGGGCCTCTTTCCACGTCAGAAGAGGGTTGAGGGTGTTGGGTTTAAACCACACTCTTTTTCGCAACACGCTCTTTTTGACCCTAAAGGCAGAGCCAGCTTCGTCTTTGCGTGAAGATTGTTCTTGGCAAGTTCCTTCTTGCATGCTCAAGGACACCTCTTTAGGGGTCAAAAGAACTATTCGCTTCCAGTCCCTATATGATTACGGTAGAAGACACCCTTGACCCCTCCCTCAAAAACCAACATATGCTAATTGTTAAGGCCCCCATTTTACAAACTTCCGCATCCGTAGTAGACTTTGTGTGTTATCCGGCTCAGCCTGCCAGGCCCTACCCCCAATTACCGGAAGAGCTGCTCAGACCAGGTCGTGGTTACCTTCTCACCCTAATTCCCAGAGTCTCCAGTATCCCTTAATTGGGAAGATACTTTACATCATATTAGGGGTCCTACCATAATACTTTATACTTTAAGTTATATTCCTTAACTAAGGGATATTGGAGTCTTTGGGTTACCCCAATCACCCTAATGGCCCTAAGACACTTTAAAGCCCCAAAGTCCTCAAGCCCTAAACCCTAAACCCCAAACCCCTAAACTAAACCGCCCCAGAGCCAGAAAGCCCCAAGCCGCATGAGGTGAAGGTGGCGCCCACGCCACCCCCACGGTCCTCTTGGAGGCTCGCATGGGGCAAGGACCAGAAGTGTCGGGTTCAGGGTTGTGGGGGGTTTTAGAGTTTGGGGATCCTTTAAAGGAATCCTTAAAGGGGTCCATAAGGGACCCTAACCCCTAAACCCTAAACCCTAAACCCTAGACCCTAAACCCTAAACCCTAATCTATAGTAGGCTTCATTTTTTGGGGGGGGCCTAGAGGGTTTTTTGGGGGGGTCCCCGGGGTTTTAGAGCTTGGTTCAGGGTGGAGGGTTTAGGGCTTCAGGACTGCGCGGTTCAGGGTTTAGGGCTTCAGGGTTTGAGGGGTTTCGGATTTAGGGCTTCAGGGTTGTAGGTTTAGGCTTTAGGTATTTTTGGTTCCGGGTTTAGGGTTTAGGGTTTAGGGTAGTGTTTCGGAGGCAACAAGGTCTCAGAAGGTCAGCATGCACGCGACGGGATGTCTTCTTAGCAGGAAGTCTCAGTTGTATAATTAGTAGTCATGTCCTCTTGTTCCCAAATAGCTGTACTACAGCATAGCCGAAAGCTCTGTTCTAATCGATAGTTAGCTCCCCTATGTTACTGCCCGAACTGCGACGGTGAGCAGGGTCGTCGATGGCCATCTCATTACTCGACACTAGTAACCCTAAACCCTAAAGTTGGAGTTCCTTGTCGGGTTGCAGATGGTTGTGGCCAGAGCTGTTCCTCTACTCGGTATAATCAGCGTCCTATATAGCAGTCCCGAATGTCTGCATCGTCGACTGCAGCAGCGGAGAGCACTACGCTTTCTGACTCTTTCATTGATGGGCCTTGGAAAAGTACTGATACCCAGCCGACCTGCTTTCATGATAGGGTGCGTGACCCCAGGACCAGCATGTCGCAGGCAGTAGTCCTAAAGATTTGCTGCATGTAGCAAGGGAGCGGCCAACGTGTGCTCCTTCCAGTATCATGCACCGGAAGCCATGTGGAACGATTTCGGCTCTTGACCCTTGAACCCTGAACTCTAAAACCCCAAGTCCTAATCCCAAACCCTAAATCTCGAGGACCCAGAGTGCACATTCGCAAGCATGGGCTGATTCGAGAGCAAACGTCCCACTTGCACCTTAAAGAAGCAACCCCAAACCCACACACCTAAGCCCTAAACTCTAAACACCTAAACACCTAACCACCGAAACCCCAAACCCCAAACCCCAACCCCCAAACCCTAAACCACAAACCCCAAACCCTAAAACCCTAAACCCCAAACCCTAAACCCTAAGCTGTCGCTTCCCTTCGGGAAGACTCGAAGTCCAGACCCGGTCAGGCCGGCGAGCTCAGGTGCCGGGCCCAGGGGGGGCTCAGTGCACAGGGGCCTCAGTAATTCCCCTAAACCCTTGAATAGGGTTCCTTTAAAGGGTTCTTACGAAGGGTGAAGGGTCCCATTAGGGTTACTATCAGGGGTATTATGGGGGTTTAATTTAGGGGCCTCGGTAATTACCTAAACTATTTTGGGGGTTGCTTTCTATATTTATAGTAGCATGGGCCCCAAAACCCTATTCTAAGTATTAAGGCCCCTATAGTAGGGTTCTGTAAATTAGGGGTGTCTTTGTGGGTTTAGGGTTTTGTGTAGAGTATTGCTTAGTTTTTGTTATTTAATGGGTTTAGGGTTGGGGTTTGTATGGGTTTGGGTTTAGAACTTCGGTTCAGGGCCGTAGGGTTAGGATACGAGTTCTGTTAGGATTACATAAGGGTTTCTAAACAGGTTACTACAAGTACCTTGGGGCTTAGAGTTTGCGGCTGTAGGGTTATGTAAGGGTTAGGGTTTTTGATGGGTTTTAGGGTTTAGAGTTTGGGGTTTTGGGTCTAAAGGGTTCCTGGCTTACCGGTTTCATAGGGTTTGTTGTTTAGGGTGTTATAGGTATCTTATAGGATCTCTTGCTTAAGGTTTTGCAGCCGCAAGGAGCATGCATCAATTGTTGTTTGCTCCTGTCCTTCTGTATATTTTAAAGTTTGGCTCAAATCCCTAGCGCTGTTTTTCAGGCGTCTGCATTCTTGTTTTGGGTTGTCACACTCAGCAAGAATGATCATTCGCCTTGTCGCTGCCACTGCATTTCTTGCACTGTTGTTTCCTCTTTCCGAAGCCCGGCAGTGTTCTTATTGCCGTGGCTGCTGCTTCAAACTGGATATAGCAATGATGACCGTCGTGGTGGGATACATCCTAAACCCTTCTGGGACTCTGAAGAACCTGCCTATTTAAGGCCTGTTATAAGGAAATCAGAATCAGGAACCCTAAAAGATAGGTTCGTCAGGGTCCAGGTAAACCCTGAAGCCTCTGAAGTCCCGCCAAAGATCCTGCGCAAGTCAGCTAGAGCTGCAAGGTCTCAACCCGAATGCGGCAGAGTTCCACCCGATGAGTGAAGCGTCGGGGTCCCACCGAAACGCTCGTCAGTTTTCCGTTCTATAGACGTCGAATGATTACCAACGCTTTTCCTCAGAGTTCCCTTCATAATTACATAGTTACAGTATAACCCCAATCCTCTTCTAATTATTATGGGCCCGATATTGCGGAGGTAGGGCAGAAGTCTGGAGTGGACCTTGATTGACTCACACTCTTGAAACCCCAAACCTTGAACCCTAAACCCTCAACCCTCCTTCTGATAGCATGCGGAGTCAGAGGAAGTACAAGCCCTCACAAAAGACCCTTCTTAGATTCAACACATGGCCTTGACGAGGTCCGTCTGGCATGGTTTGGGGATTAGGGTTTAGGGTTTAGGGTTTGGCGTTTAGGTCTCAAGGTTTGGGGTTTAGTTTAGGGTTGAGAAACTATTTGACGTATTGATCCTTGGAGTTCCTGAATATCCTTCCAGTAACCTACCCAGACCTTCCAAAATCCGTTAATTTCGGATTGTACCTTAAAAATCATAGTAGGATTCCTAATATGGTTTAAGGCATATTCCTTACTTAAGGGAGTTGGGAAGGTCTGGGTAGGACAAGACTACCCAATGCCCTGGTCAAATTATTCAAACTTTCCTGTGCCCCTTGAGTACTTTTATATGGGTGGTTGGCAAAATTATGGTCCCTTTTTGGGTCCTTGTTTTTCTACGGCACCTATTTTTTAAGGTACCCCAACAAGGGACCCTAATTTTGATAACCACCCATATGGCCCTGGAGGCTGATAGATGCCCCTAAACCCTAAACCCCTAAACCCCAAACGCCTAAACCCTAAACTCCAAAACCTACACCACAACCCCCAAACCCGAAACCCTAAACCCCTGAGCCCCAAACCCCAAAACCCCCACAAACTCCCAACGGTCCCCTAAACCCCAAACCCTAAACCCTAACCCCTAAACCCTAAACCCTAAACCCCTAAACCCTAAACCCCAAACCCGGATGCCCAGATACGCGTCCGCGAGTACCTGGCAGCCGCCCATGGAGCACCGCGAGCCTCCGCCACCACCGGAAAAGGCCTCCGACCTTTTAGTGCTAATAGGGTTCCTGTAGGGGATCTATATTTAGGGGTTTTGGGTTTAGGGTTTAGGAATCTATATCCGACCCTCATAGCGCTAGGGTTTAGGGTTTAGGGGTTTCGGGTTTAGGGTTTAAAAGTTTAGGGTCTAGGCCCGCCTTCACAGTGCTAGGGTTTAGGGGTTGTGGGGTTTAGGGTTTACTGTAGGGGATCTCTAAGGGTGTCTCTTTCGGGTTCTGCAAGGATTCTAGAATTTGGCTTTGTAGGATTCGGTAGAGGGGCCTTGATAATTGGACTAGCGTTCCTAGGTTGCTATAAGGGCCAATATACGGGTTCTATAAGTAACCCTAAACCCAAAACGTTCTATAAGGGCTTTTTGATATTCGGGCTTCCCGAAAGAGACAAGGGCTCCTTTAAGGGAGTCTTTCAGGGTGTTAGAATGAGGATTCAGTACATTTGCTTCAATAATCAGAATCGGCCTAATTTGAGGGTTCTAGGAGGGTTCTAGAATGATGGTTCTAGGATTTAGTATGGGAGCCTTCAAATTAGACTTTGGCCTGGGGTTACACTGTAGTATAGTCATCATTACGAGCCCATAAGAGTATTGGTGATCAGTTATATATCAAATCATCGCTGCTGAGCCAGTGAAAGATTCAGCATATTGCAAAGGCTGTCTGTCTAGCGGACTAGTTCACAGCTTCCTTGCAGTCCCCGCATAATCGCATGTAATCTCTGGCTAGGACTCATACGGTTTTCGGCTTTCGGACCCGCTTGCGGGCCCTCACGGCCCCACTAAACCCCTGAACCCCTGAACCCAAAACCCTAAATCTCTCAACCGCTGAACACTAAGCTCGAAACCTCCAAAAGCACAGTTTTCGCAGATGCTTGGTCCCAAAAACATTCCCTTATAATAATACGAATAGTCGTAGTATATATTAAGTTTTTCAAGCTGAATGTAGCAACACTCACCATACCTCCGTACTGAAAGCCGCAAAATTGACAAGACATGCCTTGAACTTCCGGGATCTGGATCCCTCTTGTGGAGGAGCCGGAGGATATCCCGGAGGAGGTTTCCGGGTTCAGGGAGGGGCTTCAGGGGAGGAGGTCCTTGTGAGGCTTCCGTAGGGGTTCCTTTTTGGGGGGTCTTGTCAGGTCTTGGGGCTTTGGGGTGAAGATAGGGGCCTAAACAATTAACAAGACACTTTTGGGGTTCCTTGTTATACTCATGATATACTATAATATATCCCTAAACCCTATTCCTTTAATAAGGTCCCTGCATTTATTGGTTCTATGGTTCAGAGATAGGTTTGGGGTAAGCCAGGGCGAGTGGGGGCCTTCCACGCCTTCAACGAGCAAAGCGTCGATGCGGGGTTTTTCGTGTTGACCTGTGTGCGGGAAGGGGCTGCTTCGCCGGGTTTGTAGCGCTTCGGACGTTGTGTCAGGAGCTTGCTTCTTAGGAGCCTGGCCTAGTCAGTGCTGTTTTGGAGCTGAGTCAGATCTTTCATGACACATTGATCCGGGGCAGTTCCAAACGGTCGGTTGTGGCTGCAAGTACGACAAGTGACTTGCCTGGCACGGGGCTAGTAAGTCTCTATTCAATCAGAGTCGTATGCACCGGAGCATCTAAGCCGATCCAAGAAAAGACATACAGCCTGCAGCCTTATGCTTGTCTCCTTCTACACCGTGAAACCCCAAATCCAGAAGTTCCATACCCTAAAGTGCTTTTCAGCTGCCTTCCTTCCCTTGCTTCCACTAGCCCTCAACCCTAAACCCTAAGCCCAGAACCCGAAACCCTAAGCCCCTAAACCCTAAGGGCCCTAAACCCTAAGCCCCTAAATCCTCAAAACCCTCCTAAACCCTTAAAACCCTCCTGACCCCTTAAACATTCATCCTAAACCCTTCAACCATCTTAAACCCCCAAAGTCGTAAACCCCTCATCTCTCAGATGACCTGCTTGCTTGGGGTGAACCTCTTGGACGAGATCTGCGGTGGCCCAGCTCCTGGCTCCTTGGACGGTTTAAGGTTCAGGGTTTAGGGTTCCTTTAAAGGGGTCTATGGGGGTTACTATCAAGGTGCCCATAGTGGTTACTATAGGGTCTAGGCTCTAGGGTTTGGGGTTCAGGTTTTGGGGCTTACGGGTCGATGGCTTCGATTACTGTACCATGGTCAGGAATATGGTGATTCAGAATTCGGGGGTGATGTGTCTATGTACCTTGCTGGAGGGTTAAGGTAGTGTGTAGTTAGTGTAGTTCGTATGCAGGGGCGTAGTAGGCTACTGATTCTAACATACCCAGACCCCCGGGAGATCTAAAAAGTAGATCCCCCAATTTGGGACCCTATACTACTAAAGGGTCTTTAAAGGAACCCCCATTAAGGGATCTACTTTCTAGATCCTTTCGGGGGTCAGATATAGTTTAGGGTTTTTAGTTGTTTATACTATAACTATAATACCCCATAGTGGCCCTTATAGAACCCTTTAAAACGAACCCTAGTTTAGGTTCTTTCTAGATCCTTTCGGGGGTCTGGGCACGGGTAGAAGGTTTAACCTGGCGACGCCTAGTCAGTGGCGCGAGAAGCAATAAACATAGGGTGGGTGTAGGGTTTAGGGTTTAGGGTAGCAGTAGTACTACCAAGTACTAGTACTATGGCTAGCACTAGCACTAGTGCATGTGCCAGTACTACTGCACTAAGACTGCTGCGACGACTGCTACTAGCTACTACCAACTGCCAACTACGAATTGCGAGCTACTAGCCGAGACTAGCAATTGCAAGGAATCCGATGACAGACCAAGGTCAAACCGCTATAGGCCACGCTGCACAAACCTGAACTGCGGCCCAAGAGGGAGATGTAATCAAAGAATAGGGCTGCGGATGCTGGAAACCAAGTGCGAGGCGTCGGTATATAACCTGTTGAAGAAAGGTGCAAACATGTGTGGGGTGTCATGAACTCGTTAACAGTCGAAGCCAGGGTTTCCGGACCTTTTCCGAGGTTCTTGATAAGGAGCGTAATTTAAGTTGCCAAGACAGGAATCGCAAATAACAGGCCTTCCTGATCATGGCACCTTCAATCTTAACGAGAGTCCAGTTTCAGGTGCTGGCCCGCCTCCCGCCAGGCAGCGTTTTATTGAGTCGGAGGGGAAAGGTTGCAGGTTAGAAGTCCCGGGTCTGGTGGGTTTCGGGTTCAGTGCTGAGGCGCAGCGTATAGTAGCAACTTTCAGGATTTGGGGGTCGTTGCAGAAGTGTCCTGGAATCTTGAATCCTCTACTGGTTGATCACCCTCAAGCCTAAACTTTGGAAAGAAAATAGAGCTTTATATCCGATGCTGACCCTTCGATATATAGTTTGTATTATATATATATACATATACACGTAATATAGTACTAAAATATAATATGATATGATTTAGTATGGTAGAATACATTATAGTATATGTATATATATATGTATATGTGCATAGTAATCATAGAATATATGATGTCGGATGAAGGGCATCTTAAGAGTTTGGCAGAGATTCGTGGAAGCACGGCTCCGAGGTGGATTCCCTAAGTTTCAGCTTCAAAGTCTTCAGTTGAGGGGGCGGTTTAGTTTAGGGATTTAGGGGTTTAGGTTTAGGGGTTTAGGGGTTCAGATTTTAGGGTTTAGAGGTTGAGGGGGCTAGTTCCGAAGAGCCCCTTGAAATTGAAGCTGATCTGCGACGCCAGGGCCTCCAACGACGCTGGCCCAGAGGTGGTGGCCTAGGGGCTTTGATGCCCAAAACCCTAATTCCTAAACTCTAAATCCCACTAAGCCCTAAATCCTCAACCCAAAACTCTAAATCCCAAGCCCTAAACCCTAAACCCTCAACCCAAAACTCTAAATCCCAAGCCCTAAACCCTAAACGAGATAAGTCCCAGCTAAAACCGGGACTAGGAGCCTCCCCGTCATTTTCCATCCCTTGTGCCGAAATCCGAAGGGATCGCAGGTTACATCGGTATCGGGTAGTGGAGCTTAGGGTTGTGAAGGGTTTAGGGTTTAGGGAGGGTTTAGGGTTTAGGGTTTAGGGTTGTGAAGGGTTTAGGGTTCAGGGTTTAGGGTTGTGAAGGGTTTAGGGTTCAGGGTTTAGGGTTGTGAAGGGTTTAGGGTTCAGGGTTTAGGGTTGTGAAGGGTTTAGGGTTTAGGGTTTAGGGGAGCATGCCCAAGTTGCCGACCCGGTGTCACCAGCTACAGACAAAAAAGGGGTCACAAGAATAACAATAGACTACGGCGACTACGGATTTCAAGCTGGGCCCATGATCTCTGACCCTAAGCCATTAGGGCGCAGTTCATTGATTAGGGTTTAGGGTCGTTGGCTTCTTGCCCTTGTGGAAGCTCGGGCGCCGTCGGCACGCGAAGCTAGAAACGCTGCAGCTTTCAGAGGGTTCTCATGTGGCTTCAATGCTTGTGTGGCGTTCGTATTCTGGTGGAGGGAAGCTGGGGGGGGGGGGGNGGGGGGGGGGGGGAAGGGGTACTGGCAGATTTTCAAGTCACTGTCCTTCCTAGTCCATACCCTTGAACCTCGCACTTTGGTCCAAGTTTCTCTCGTGTTCGCCTTGGTTGCAAACTGGGCTCAAGAGGTACACCAGAGAACCTAAACGCGGAGCTCGGAAGCCCGAGGCCCGAAAACATGAACCCTGAACTGCTAAACTTGAAAGGGCCCCGGGGCTCAGCTCTCTGCAGGCCGCGGGCAGCAAGAAGAAGACGACGACAATCTGATCCTGCAACGCGTTCTCGACGGATTGCAGCAAGAAATCTTCTGCGTAGATCTGACCGACACTCTTCACTTAAAGTCTTAAAGCTTATATCGAAACCGTCCCTTCGTGTAGCAGGACTGTCCAGCCAACTCGCATACCTAATCTCCAAGCCGATGATAAACTTTACAGCTTCTAGCAGGGATGTGCGTAGAGGCAGGCAGGTGTATATAGGGTTTAGGGTTTAGGGAGGCAGTTCTCCATCGAGCTCCGGCATAGTTTAAGTTCACTCACAAGGAGCCTAGATCTTGAGAAACGGTGGTTCGTTGAAATCCTCTAGAAGTCTAGCATCATGGAGACCTCCACCCCCTAGGCCCTATACTCTAATCCTACATAACTGCCCGTTTCGAGTTTTTTTGGCTCGTTCCTATCTTCAGTTTCTGGTTTCGAGAGGGCATGGGCTTGAAACTTGCATAGCCAGCGCCAGAACTGTCTTCGAAACGCGGGGTTCTTGTATTCAGGCTGCTACAGTAGGTTGGGTTTAGGGTTTAGGGTTTAGGGGTTTATAGAAATTGTATAGGGTTTGGGTCCGGAGTTTTGGGGGGTTTTGCCGGGTTTTGGGGGGTTTTGGGGGGTTTTGGGGAGTTTTGCTTTTGCTTTGGCAATTTGATTTTTGGATCTGGGGGAGGGCTGGTTTTTGGCTGGGCTGGGCTGGGCGGTTTTTCTTTTTGCTTTGGAATTTGATTTTTGAATCTTGGGGACGGCTGGCGGGTTTTGCTTTTTTGCTTCTGCTTTTTGGCTGGGCTGGGCTGGGCTGGGCTGCCGCTGGGCTTGGCTGGGCTCTCCTCACGCACGTTTTAGGGAAAATTCGAAACGAATGAAAATGCAATACGAAGCGAAACTCACACAATTTCTATTTATCCTGCNGGCTCTCCTCACGCACGTTTTAGGGAAAATTCGAAACGAATGAAAATGCAATACGAAGCGAAACTCACACAATTTCTATTTATCCTGCTCTTGAGGGTTTAGGGTTTAGGGTTTAGGGTAGGCAGGTAAGGATCTCGGAGATTAGGTCCAGTTGATGCTCTTAGGGGTTTAGGGTTTAGGGTCTAGATCCGAAACCTTAAACGCGAATCCTAGATTCTAGTCCTAACTGTAGATTCCCATGTGGAACCGTCAATAGGAACCCTTAGGCGATCTTTAAAGGATCCCGTACAGGAACCCTGAAAGGAACCCCCAGAACTTTAAAGTTAGCTTCAAAGGAACCCCTCAAGGAACCCTGAAAGGAACCCTATTTAGGAACCCTTCAAGAACCTTGAGAGGAACTCTAAACCCTAAACCGTAAGAACCCTAAACCCTAAACCCTTAGCCCTAAACCCTAAAGCCTGAAGCAGAAGCCCCAGCTGGACGGCCGGCTCGCAATCCTGGCAGCCCATGGCTTGCGGAGCCCAGCGGGGCCATGCCGGACAAACACCCTCCGCAGCGGATTGTGAGACCAAAGTCTAGCTGGAAGTACACCCGTCCCCGCTCCCCCGAGAAGGGTGGCCCGAACTGCAGCATCCGCATGCCCGTCGCAATTCGGGGTTCCCGAAACGGAGGTTCCTGCGATTACCCGAAAGTTTCAGTGTCGCACCATAGAATCCTGATCCCTAGACCCTAAACCCCAAAAAGCCGCCTAGGATGTATAGGGTTCGTTCCGTAGCTCCAATTGCGTGAGTACGGCGTATCGAAAAATCCGATTTGAGTTCTTCGAGCAGTTGTACGATATGGATTTTAAGTACTAGCCTCCCAGAATATCGGCCAAGATGTACACTCACCAATACTCATATAGAGACCCTAGATACACTCGCCCAAACTCAAGGTATAAACCCCGACTTCAGCTGATACGCGCCTGGAGGGACCCCTAAACCCTAAACCCGGATGCCTGGATGGATGTTTTGAGGGTTTGGGGTTTAGCACTTGGGGTTTATGGTTATGGGGGGCATTTTCGGATATCCGGACGGATGGTTAGGTTATGCTTTAGGGTTTAGGGTTTGGGTTTAGGGGTTGAGGGCTTACAACAAGGGTAGCCAGCAAGCGCAGAGCCTTGATTTTCGGGAAGACCCAGCCCAATGCCTCTTCAGAAGCAGCAGAGCACGCCAGGCAGATGGTGTCTTGTTGATCGCTAGTGGGCGCAATGTAAGGGGAGGCTTCACAAGCAGATCGGAGTTGGTCGAGTTTAGGGCTTGAGGTTTACGCTTTAGCATGTGTTCATCTACCGGAAGCTTTCTTGGAAGGCATTTGGGCAGCCATCGGTTTAGGCATGGGGTGTCAGACTCTTCGCCAGGCATTTTCCAGCGTCCTCGCAGTTTACGAGCATTTCCGTTCCGCTACGCCAAAACCTAAACCCTAAGCCCTAAACCCTAAACCCCTAAACCGCTAAATCCCTAAACCCTAAACCCCAAAACCTAAACCCCAAACAGTATGCTTTGGCATTTTCAGGTTTTGCCGGCTGCCAGGAAGCTTTGCTGCTCTGGAGGCTACTCCGATCTTGCGCGTCAAGTGCCACCCATCAATCTGGAATCGAGTCCTTTAGTGCGGGGTTTAGGGTTTAGGGCTTTAGGGTTTAGGGGTTTAAGGTTTTAGGGGTTTAGGGTTTTAAGGTTTGGGGTTTAGACGCTTGGAAGCGAAGTTCTAGCGTATTTTGCTTCGCCATCGTTTCTGCGCTCACACAGCTCCCCGAGGTGAATGGTGCGGGAAAAAAGGGAGAGGAAGAGAGACCGGGAGGGAGGAACAGCGACACGGACGGAGAGGGAGGGGGAGCCAGGGAAATAGAGCAGAGACAGCGAGAGAGAGAGAGAGAGAGAGCGCGAGAGCGAGAGCGACAACCGTACAATGCCATCCCTGCAGGAAGAGGTTGCTTAGCAACCACCTGAAGCCCTGAGATTACATGGCACTGATGGGTGGGGGCACATTTCAGAGCAGAAGGGAGAAAGTCGAGCTTGGTGCCAGGCTTCATCTTCGGGGTGGATGATTGTTACATCTTGTGGTGTCGGGTCGTGAGTATAGTAGATTAGTAGAAAGTCCACCGAGACCTTACTCCAAAATCTTCTATTACTGTACCTAGAGGGTCATACCATGCCCCCTTTTTTTGGTTACCTAGTTTTATGGTTAGGATCTCCTATATAGAAAAGTAGGTACCTTAACAAAGGGGTAGGGTATGAGCCTATAGGTACTGTAGCAGCTATCGTCATAGGTTGACAACCGGCGTATGTCCTTGGTCGCAGATTGCACCTGGAGCTTCCCGTGTTCGCCTATGTGGGGTGTAGGATCTTCGATTTTGGCGTTGGATAATTATAGTATCCTCATCTAGGTAGGGCTTTGGGACATTGTATATTTTCCCTTATTGGGCTTAAGAGGATCTTATTTACTAATATTTTTCAACAGCTTTAAACGCCCCACCTAGTCACCTAGTCATAGTAGCCCTATATAGAATCCTTTAAAGTAACCTTCGACTGCCAGAGGGTGGCTGGTCTTGGCGTAAGCTGTGTCCATGTGCACATGCGCGGCCGGGTTTCAAGACAGGGCAGGCGAGTCCCAACACAGTATCCGGGCTGGGAAAATGTCTAGAATCTAGAATCAACCTAAACACTAAACCCTAAACCCTAAGACAAGAAGGATGCCAGGGCAGACCCTAAACCTAAACCCTTAACCTTTTCAGGGCTTCAAGCAGTGTCGATAGTGCTTCGTAGCAGGGTGGATGCTCGGTCGGGTGCCGCAGGGCAGACCCTGAAGTCCAAACCACTGTTTCAGGGTGTACTTTTAGTTTTTTAGGCGCGATTGGCCTAGAAACCACTAAACCCCGTGTGGTGCATTTGGGCTAGAGTTTCCAGTGATAGTATGTGAAGAGCCAGAACATGGAGCCTATTAGAACTATAAAGGCTTATAGAAACCTTGTAGCAGCCCTTGTAGAGCCATTTAAAGAACCCTTTTAACATCCCTCATACGGCCACAAAGGGCCCCCAGCCCTAAAACCCTAAACCCTCAAACCCCAAACCCCAAACCCTAAACCCTAAACCCTAAACCCCAAACCCCAAACCCTAAACCCTAAACCCTAAACCCTAAACCCTGAACCCTAAAGCCTAGATCAGGTCCTGGGTTGAGCTTCAGCCTGTTGGGAGGCTTGCCGCTTGGGCCCGGGCTCCGACTGCCAGGCAGGCAGAGACCTAGAAAGCCCCCGAAGATCCTTCATCCCTTCCCTTTTAGGGTTCAGGGTTTAGGGTTTCCCTAAACCCTAAACCTTAAAGTCTAAACCTTAAACCGTAAAGTTTAGGGTTTAGGGGTTTAGGGTTTGAGGTTTTTTGGGGTGTAGGTTTTTGGGCCTAAACTCTTAGCCTGACTCCTAAAAGCCTTAAATCAACCCTCCGACCCACCCCTCAAGCCTCAACCCCAATGTTTCGTTATTGCCTTGGTATGAGATTGTAGAAGTACGGGCCTTGAGTGACTTGGTATCGGGCTCTGCCTGTGTGCATTTTAACCACACGAGGGCCCCAGTAGCAATTGCAAGGCCTGAGCCCTACACCCTACTAAAAGCATTGAGCAGGGTGTACTCTGGGGGTGTCTCGACACCGAAAAAATCTAAACTATAGACCCAAAACCCCCGAACTATAATCCCTGAACCTAAACCCCAAACCCTAAACTCTGAACCCGAACCCCTCACCCTAAACGCACCATCCCTGGTGTGTTCTTCTACGTTTTGGGAGTTGCGAGACACCCCACCAGGTTGCTGATGAATTTGCATCCAAAAGGCGGTAGTAGGAAGCTGGCAAGGTGGTCCCAGAGCGAGAGTATTCCTTCGGAGTCCTTTAGGGTTTAGGGCTCATGGCCCTGAAACCCCAAACCGTAAACCCCTAAACCCTCGACTCTACACCCTGTAGTAACCCTTAGGAACCCTTCTGCGAGAGTATTCCTTCGGCTCCTCATTGAAGATTTTGGTTCTCTATAACTCCTTAGGGTTCCTTAAAGGTGCTATACAACTCCTTAGGGTTCCTTAAAAATGGTGCTATATAACTCCTTAGGGTTCCTTAACTTAAAAATGGTGCTATATAACTCCTTAGGGTTCCTTAAAAATGGTGCTATATAACTCCTTAGGGTTCCTTAAAACTGTTATCGTATACCGTAGAAGCCAGAAAAATCAATACCCTCATGCCCTTTAAAGTATAGGGAATCCCTGCGCTAACCATGTTCCAACTTTCTGGGGTTCATTGTAGTGTATTCGAGTGTTACAGTGTTACAGAAGCCTGAAGCAATTGTAATCCTATTCATCCCGGTTCCCTGTGACGGATACCGTGTAATATCACCCAAACCGCTGTCTAGTTATTATTCGGGTCCCTTCTTCAGAGTATAGTATGCTGGAGGATCAGCAGCAGTGGACTGCACGATTATTGTTTGGCCTTAATAGTTACCTATACTATTTTGGTGGTTCCTTATTATGACTATAATGGGCCCCAAAACCCTATTCTAATCATTGAGGCCCCTATATTAAGTTGAACGGACATTGATTCACAGTCGACCTCATGCTTTGGACTCTTGTCAGCAATGGCGTGGTGCCGCCTCTCATCCTTGCGTAACCCTGCTGTATATACCATGGTGATGAGATCCGAGATGCTTCGGCAGCGTTCTACCTAAGTAGGTGCAGGAATGGAAGCATCCCGCACTCGTCCAAGCTAAAACCTACATCTTCTATCTTGCACACCAAGACCCTATTCTGATGATAATACAGGCCCCTATACTATTTGGGTTTAAGGTTCCCAGACCCTGCCACGACGTCCCGCTGCTTCTGCTGCTGCTGCTGCTGCTACTACTACTACTACTACTACTACTACTACTACCCCTACTCTGCCACTCCTCCTCCTGCTGCTGCTGCTACTACTGCTACTACCACTACTACTACTACTACTACTACTACCACCACGACGACGACTACTACTACCGCTACTACCACCACCACAACTACGCCTGAGACCTGCTACTGCTTTATCTTTTACTTCTACATGTCCTAGTACCCTTGGAGCCTCAAGCCATCCCTCGCACAGCCCCAAGCCCTAAACCCTAAGCCCTGAACCCTAAACCCTAAACCCAAAGAACCGCCGGAAAGCATCCCCATTCTCGGTCTCCGAGAGGTGGTCTGAAGAGCTTTCGCTACGAAGCCTTCGGCAATTTCTAGACGACATGGGCTGCTGTAACATTCATCCGGAGTTACCATAAGTCCAGGGTGTGGGTTTTGGGAGATAGGCTATGAAGCCTTCGATCTTTTAGGGTTTGGTGTTTTCGGTGGGCAGCAGTGGAACTGTAGGGTTCTTTATTTCGAAAGCTCGAAGCAGAGGAGAAAGTATCAGGCCGTGAGCGGTTCCTTCGGGAGCCGTGGCGAGGAATCCATGGGGTCAGCCCTACATCGCCACGAATCGGTGCAGGGTTTAGGATTTAGGATTTAGGGTTTAGGATTTAGGGTTTAGGGTTTTGTGGGGTTCGGTCTTTGAGACAGGGTCACTTCTTAGGTAGCCGGAAGATGCTACATCGTTTCCATAGTCAGGCCCCTTAGTGCAACTATGCGGAAGCAGGGTGGAAGTTGTGTCATTAATGTAGAAGCCTAAACAATTGCCAATATTATTCCTAGGGTTCTTTATTATAATTCTACTATAATGTACACCAAAACCCTATTCTAATTATTAAGGCCCCTATATTACAGCCACCACTTGCAACATCAAGCGTGCATCATCGCTGTAGTAATGGTCACCTTCGAGGTTCGCAGAACAGAAGTAGAATTAGGTTCCTGAGTAGTACCCTTTTGCCCTTTTTATAATAGGATTCCCCTATTAAAACTGAATACTACTCAATATTAGGAAAAAGGGTACCCTTATTATAAAGACCGTACTCAGGAACCTAGAGTAATCTACTTGAGAAAAAGCCCTGCCAACTTCCAGGTCAAAATATTTAGGTTTAGGGTTCAGAGGTTTAGGCCCCGAGAATGTAGTAGCTTCTTCCAACCCCTAAAGCCCTAAACCCCTAGGCCTTCACTTGAGACAGAAACCCCTTAACCCCTAAACCCTAAACCCCTCCTGGTCGACTCCGGCCTTGATGTAGTCAGACTTGGCTGGCAGACATTAAACAGGAGCTCAAAAAAAACCCTAAACCCCAAACCCTGATTCGGTTT
Source organism: Symbiodinium sp. clade A Y106 (assembly GCA_003297005.1). Classification (NCBI taxonomy): domain Eukaryota; class Dinophyceae; order Suessiales; family Symbiodiniaceae; genus Symbiodinium; species Symbiodinium sp. clade A. Next base: position 129,804 of record BGNK01001211.1, on the reverse strand, counting down.
CGGAGCCGTCGTTTTGGCTTCTCTCCCCGGAGCTCGAAAGAGAGGGGTGGGGGGGCAGTAATGATGCGGTTTGGGGTTTTAGGGTTTAGGGTTTAAGGCTTAGGGTTTTGGGGGTTTGGGGATTGAGAGTTTTTTGAGTTTAGGGTGTAGGGGATTCGAAGTTTAGTGTGGATTTCCGTGCCTGGGACCCCTATATCAAGCCCCCGATGGCAGCTACGTAGAACCTTTACATTCATTATTTAGGCTGCTACGTTACAAGCTATGGCGTAACAAGAATAAGGAACCCAAAAGAGTAAATGAGAATATTCGTATTAACCTCATACCCTTGCCACCCTAAGCCCTAAACCCCTAAACCCCTAAACACCTAAACCCTAAACCGCGGAAACCCCTAACCCCTAAACACCTAAACCCTAAACCGTGGGGGGCGGAAACCCCTACTTGAAGGGGCAGGGGACTTAGTAAGTAGGTTATAAGTAGAGTTATAAGTGCCCTAAATGGAGTTACCCTAATTATAACCCTACTTATAACCAACTTACTAAGGCCCCTGTCCCTTTCAAGTAACCCCTGAACCCTAACCCGTGGGGCGGTCCCCGGGTCCTCCAAAGGCTGAGCCCATGTGACCCGGCGATCCTCAGCAGGGCAGCTTTGGGCTGGGATCCGCGCGTCCGATGTGGGGGGTTTTCTGCCCAGAACTGCGGAAGTAATATAGGGGCCTCAATAATTACCAATACTATCGTGGGGGTTCCTTCTTATCGGTGACCATCATTGCAGCCATGATGTTGCAAAATGGCGGCTGTACTGTAGGGGCCTTATTAATTAGAATAGGGTTTTGGGGCCCATTATACGATAGTTGAAATAAGGAACCCCATTATTTAGGTCCCTATAGTATCGAGGGAGTATCGAGGGTAGCCCTCATGAAACCCTAAGCCCGAAACTCTAAATTCGAAACCCTAGACTCTAAGCCCTAAACTCTGAGCAAAATAAAGCTCGAAGCCCTGCGCCCTAAACCCCAGCACCCTGATTAACCCCTCAGATCCTGCCACTCCAGTATCTCCCAGTTCCTTCAGCGGCAGGAGAACCCCGTGCATTGCTGTCACTCTTGTGGCTTGTATTCCAATGCAGAAACATTGCCACAGTTGCCTGGAGTTTGGACATCTTCAGATGTTGCCGCCGGCCGGGTAAAGTCAAGGATGAACACCAACGTGGCATCCAGCCGTATTTTGGCTTTAGGGTTTTCAGAAGCACTCCTAGTTCCAAGAACCCCCCCCAATCAGCCCCAACGCAGCTCAAAGGGATGTCCATCCCAGTGTATGATCGCTTGTCCCTTTGTGGGAGAGGCCCGTTTTTAGACACTGCCGAAGCAGGCGCCTGTTTCCGAGATCAGTCTTGTTTGCGAGCCCCCATGTACGTGTAAGACTTTGGCACCTCCTTCGGATGGCCCCGCGTGTATGGTTCTCGAGGGCTACCGCTCGCGGCAAGTGCCATGGCACGAGTTTCGTATTAGGGCTTAGTTAGGGTTTTATGGTTTTGGAGTTTGTTGTTACTGCTCAGCTCAGGGTTAGCGTTTCGGGTTTCAGGATTGGTCAGGGCATATCATCAATCGAAAAGCGAGTACCGTTTTGATTTAGAGTCGAGTTACAATTGAATTTACATCCTAGTGGCTAGAACCAACACAGATCAGTATGTATCTGATACTTCTTGTAAGATGTGCAGATGCCTTGAGGTGTCGTATATGGGTAGTTCTAAACCCTAAACCCTAAACTAGGGTCCCTTCTTAGGTCTCCCTCAAAGAGTACGGCACCCTCATAAAAGGACCATAAGAGAGACCCTAACTTGGGGTTTAGGGTTTAGGGTTTCCCTCATAAAAGGGTTTAGGGTTTAGGGTGTAGGGTTTCGGAACCATAAGAGAGACCCTAACTTAGGAAGGACCTCGAGTTTTGGGGTCCCACTCTGCGGCTCAGCTTTTTTTTGCAGCGGCCTTTCAAATTCGAAGAGGGTTTCCGGGGTCCATTATAAAGGAACCCTCAGGAAGGTCTTCTATAGTGGGTTTCAACACTCCCGCATCACACTCCTGCGGGGTTTTGGAATACTAGCTTAATAATTATTTCGACGGGGGTTTTGGTGTAGAAATGTGGTCGCAAAAGCAATTAGCTATTGCATGGTCTTCAAAACCAGCATCGGGCTTTTTGTGGTGATCATGTGGTATGCATCGCCTTAGAAGGAACCCAGGCGCCAGGGCGCTGCCGCTCCTTGCAGACTTTTCAGCTGGAGATCTGCCAAGTCTCGCAAAACGCCTCAACTCCTCGCCGGAGGCGAGCCTGCTTGGCCTGCTCGTGATATGCACGATCTCCGAGACAAAGTGACGCAAAAAAGAGCGGGGCGGCTTAGGGTTCATGGGGTTTAGGGCTTGGGGTGTAGGATTTGGGGCTTGGGGTTTAGAGTTTGGTTGGGGATTGGGATTTAAGGTGTAGGATGTCCCTACTAGCATGAACGCCTGATTATACAACCACCATTCGCTAAGAAGGGTTATCATCGGGATCCGAAAAGCGCCAATTCTAAACCCTAAGCCGCAGGCTAGTAGCCCGGCACCCCAGCATCCTAAACCCGGCCAAAGAGGGCAACCTCCCCTCAATGAGCCGGTTTAAGGTTCAGGGTTCAACTTCCGTGAAGTAGGCCCCTGGCCAAACAAGGTTCTTTGGGGGCAACACTGATTCTTTTCCGGCGAGGTGCGGATAGATTTAGATCCAACTTTTTCATTTTTAACATGGCGGCCCGAAGACTTAGCATCCTTGTTGTTTACTGTAGCTATCGTATTAATTTTCGCAGACCCTAAATGGAATCAATCCGATCTCTATATTCCCTCGCTCTACTTGCTTCTTTGCCGAAATCCCCTGAACCCAAATGAGCCCTCGAAGGAACCCTGCAAACGCCTTCAAAGGAACCCCTCCAGAAACCCTGAAAGGAACCCATAAACAGTCCTTCAGGAACCCCAGGAAGAAACCGTCGAAGCAAGCCTCAAAGCCCCCCCCCCCTCCCCAGCCTCCAGCTTCCCACGGCCCTGAACAACCAAAATCAATTTGTTGAGCCTCAACAAATTCATTTTGGATTCCCTGCCCGNCCCCCTCCCCCTCCGCCCCCCCCGAAAATCCAACGAAGCCTTCCCTAAACCCTAAACCCCTAACCTAAACCCCAAACCTTACGGGAACCCTTGAGGAGACCTTTTAAAGGAACCCTTATCCAAACCCGGAACTCTAAGCCCTGAACCCCCAAGCCCTAAACCCCAAACCCCGAAGCCCAAACCTCCAGAGTCTTAGGTAGCTAACTGGTGGCCTGCCTCACTCGAGGCTCTCTAGACCTCATGCGGAATAGATCGGAGTCTCCTAAACCCTATAAACCCTATATAGGATCCCTTATAGGAACCCTTAAAGGAACCCCTATAGATCCCTTTAATAGAAAGAGGCCCTAAAAAAAAAAACTCCCGAGTCTCCAAAGCCAAAACGTCGCCAGGAGAAGGAGAAAGGTCGGCTCCAGAGGTTGGTCAAGGAGTTTGCGAAGGAGGCGCTTACATTGGGGCTCCCTTAAACCCAGAGACTCCAATATCCCTTACTTAAGGAATATACCTTAAAATACAGTAGGATTCCTGATATGATTTAAGGTATATTCCCTAATTAAGGGATATTGGAGTCTCTGAGAAGAGAGCTCTAGGGGTTTCTTTAAAGGTTTCTTTAAGGGGCATCGAGGGATGCTTCAAGGGATGCTGTAAAGGATCCTTGCAGGGTTCCCCTCGAAGTTTCGTGAACAACACGATCAAGTCGGTGTTTGGCACCAACTTGTGCGAAAGGACTGGTTCCCATGGGATCTCCAAAATTTGGAGAAGTTTGGGGTCGGACGCAGCCTCCTCAAAGCCCTCAGTTTTATGTTCTTGGGATGGGATCCTTGGTGCCGGGCTTTTCCCTAAACCCTCAACCCGAAACTCTGAACCCTACCCGGAGATGATCGCAATGAGGAGTCACGGCCAGCTCCTGTGCTCGGCAGTGTTATCGCCCATCTTCGAAGTCTCGGCTACTGTAGCCTTTGCACCAGCTCAATGGGGGCAGGAACGACCCGGCGAAGGGGCAGGGGCAGCAGCGGGGGCAGGAGCGGGGCGGCAGGCACCACGACGCTGCAGGGTACCTGAGTTAACCCCCAATACGCCTGGGCCTGCGGCCTCGGCGGATAGACCCCAAACCCTAGTCTGATTACTTGGGCCGTTTATTACGCATGTTCGGCATGACTCTGACCGTCGTTAATGTTTAGTACTGGAAGCTAGGATCTTTGAGCAAGCCCTGTGCCCAAAGCTCGACACCAACAATGAAACTCTGGCCCCGAGCATATGAAACCTTTGCCCGAAATCCCATGACGCCAGTAAACCTTTTTTGCTTTCAACTTCTTATGCTCTTCTGCTTTTCAACCCGATAAACCCTGCAACTGTCAAATGCTATGTTCTCTGGGCAACAAATTAGATCATCATCATCATCATAATTTTCATCATCATCATCATCATCATCATCATCATCATCATCGCCATCACCATCACCATCACCATCATCATCATCACCATCGTCATCGCTGTCTTAATGATGATGATCATCAGCATCATCCGCATCATGCGCAGCATCCTCATCATCCGCATCACCATCATCATCATCAACATCGTCATCCTGATCCTCATCGTCACATTATCATCATCATCTTCTTCTTCATCATCGTCATCGCCATCCCCATCCCCATTCCCATCCTCCTCCCCCTCCTCCTCCTCCTCGTCATCATCATCATCATCTTCATCATCGTCATCATCGTCATCGCCATCCCCATCCCTATCTTCCCTGCTCCTCCTCATCCTCCTCCTCATCATCATCATCATCATCGTCATCGTCATCGTTGTCACTAGCCTCCTCCTCCTCCTCCGCCTCCTCCTCCTCCTCATCATCATCACCTCATCAGTTATTATGATATATTATGATCGAAACCGAATGATAGTGTCGTTTGCCTCTGTTTTGTTGTCAGGTGGTGAGCGGCATTCCTGTGAGTCTGGTAAACCCGGAAACGACGCGTCAGTCGCCGCACTTCTTTCAGGTCCTGCCGGGTTCCTTTGAAAGGTCCCTTAAAGGGGTTCCTGTATGGCGTTCCTTTATAGGCTTCCTTTTAAGATAGGATTCTATAAGGGTTACTATAAGCTTGCCTCTACGGGTTTAGCACAGAGGCTTTGATAATGAGAAGAGGGTTTGGGGTTTGGGGTTGAAGGAGCGAGCATGGGGCTTGGGGTTACGGGTTAAAGGGAATTCAGGGCTTTGAGGTTTGGGGTTGAGTGTTTGGGGAGACATCCAAGAGGCTTCAAGGAGCAGAGACGTCGCCCTTCTTAGTCTTCTCGGTTTTTGAAATACACACCTAAACCCTCAAAGCCAAGCCCGAAACCCTAAAACCCCAAACTCTTAACCCTGAGCCCGTGCCTCAAGTTTGTATCGTCACGGTGCAAACGGCGTCCAGCTGGGAGCGACTGCTGAGAGGCGAGCTGTCTTCTGCTTTGGCGTTGACAGTCGTGCCTTCTGCGGCATCCCAGACCCCCGGGAGGATCTAAAAAGTAGATCCCCTAATTTGGGACCCTAGCTACTAAAAGGGTACTTTATAGGAACCCCCTTAAGGGATCTACTTTTTGGATCCTCCCGGGGGTCTGGGATTGCTCATCTGCGAAAGCGCAATCTCTGGGGCCCCGACTAAACACCTTCGCCCCGAAGCCTAAAGCTGCCTATGGGCCCCCCAGACTAAAGCCCCTCAGCCCCAAAACTTTCTTAATGCAGCCGAGGGTTTAGGGTTTAGGGTTTGGGGTTTAGGGGTTGTAGAAATTGTTTAGGGTTCAAGTCCGGAGTATTGGGCGGGTTTTGGGCGGGTTTTGCCTTTTGCTTTTTTGTGAGGTTTTTGGGCAGGTTTTGCCTTTTGCTTTTGCTCTAAAAGCCCTAATTTTGGCCATTTCGCTGGCCCTTGGGGAGGCGCAAAATTGCTCAAAATCACGAAAATTGGCGATTCGGCGTTTTCCCAAATCCGCAAAAGCAGCCAAAACCGCCTAGTTTCGGCCATTTTGGTGGCCCTGGGGGGAGGCCCAAATCGCCCAATTTGGCGATTACCGAAATCAGCAAAAGTAGCTAAAATACCCTAATTTTGGCCATTTGGAAAACTCTTGAATAATGCAAAATCACGAAAATTGGCAATTTTGCGATTTCCCAAATCCGCAAAAGTAGCCGAAATTGCCTAATTTTGGCCATTTTGGTGGCCCTTGGGGAAGCCCAAACTTGATCAAGATCACGAAAATCGGCAATTCGGCGATCTCCCAAATCTTCAAAGTAAAAAAACGCTTTGGGAAGCTTTAAATCGCTCCAAATAGCGAAAATTGGTGATTCGGTGATTTCCCAAATCGCATTCAATCATTGAAAGCAAAGCAGATGTACGTTAGAACAAACAATTTCTATTTATCCTGGGCTTGAGGGTTTTGGGTTTAGGGTTTAGGGTGAAGAACTCCCTTGAATCAACTTTTAAATGTAACCGTAACAGGAACCCTAAAGGAGCTCTTAACCGTCCCCCCAACAAGACCTTCTAAACCCCCAAAGGAACCCTTACATGCATCCTTCATAGGACCCCTCGGGTTTTTACCCGGGCAGATGCATCGGTGCCCCCCCCCCTCCCCCCANCCCCAAAACGCCCTAAACCCTATAAACCCAGCTCAACCCCCACCACCATTGAGCCTGCCCACGAAAAAAGAGGAACTCCAAATCCCAAGCCGTGGTTTCCGAATCGAGCTCCTCATGCTAATACCACCCTTCAAAGGAACCCCTAAGCAGAACATACCCGAGCTTATCAAACAAGACCCCTAAACCTTAAACCCTAAACCACCTTAAACCCTAAACCCTAGACCACGTTAAACCCTAAACCCTAAAACTAAACCAACCTAAACCCTAAACCCTAAACCAACAAATATACCGGAAAAGCCGCTTTTTTCTGAACCGTCCCGGCCAGATGGATCGGTATCTCACCGTCTCTTGGCTTTGGAGTACCATACTTTAATTCTTGTTTTCTTAATGGAACCATTATGAGTTAAAAGTCTATATTGGGTACTGCCCCCACTCAGTAACAGTTGGATAATATGCATAATATAGATAGATTCGGTCCCTAACAGTAGCCCCATTTTGGACTGTTACTGTATGGGGGCAGTACCCAATGTTTATACTTTTTTCTCCATGGTTACTTAAAAGCCCAGGTCTTCTCCTTGAAGCCCAAGGATGGTTCGACGGCGGACTCGGCAGTGCAGGACTTTTGGGGGCTCTTGGGGTTTGGGCTTAGGGTTGAAGGTTTACTAGGTAGGGCTTTGGGACATTTTATATTTTCCCTTATTGGGCTTAAGAGGATCTTATTTACTAATATTTTTCAAAAGCGTTAAAAGCCCCACCTAGTTTAGGGTTGAAGAGTTTCAAGGTTTAGGGTTGAAGGGTTTAGGGTTAGAAGTTTAGGTGTTAAGGGTTCAGGGGTTTAGAGTTTAGGGTTGCAGGGATAACGAATCCTGTTTGTGGCGGTTCCTTGCTATTGCTATTTTCAAGGGTGTTTAAGATTCTTGTCAGAGGGGTTTCGGGGGTGGGGCTTAAGCACTTACTGGTAGTACTACTAGTCTCAGGCCTAACCCCGAAAGCCTCATCCGAAGAAGCCCCTAAACCCCAAACCCCTAACCCCTAGACACCAAACCCTAAATCCTAAACCCAAAACCCTAAACCCTAGACACCAAACCCTAAATCCTAAACCCTAGCCCCTGCCCTGCCAACCCCCCCGTCCACCCTAAACCGTACGCCCGTACCCTAAACCCTAAACCCCCCCCCCTTTCCTAAAGAAAACAGAAAAAACACCCCAAACCCTACGCCCTAAGCCTTCCTTAAAGTCCCCCTTCCCTAACAGGGCTTGGCAAAGAGTCAAAAAGCCTCCCTTAAGCGCCTTCCTAAGCCTTCCAGGACTTCAGCGTGAAGGACCTGACGCGGATCTACAAGGGGCCGGAGCTGCTCATGAACGCGCCATCTCTAGGCGTCGTCATCCTTGGGCCCCCATAGTGTGGGGCTTGGGTTCCGGGGTGTAGGGGTCTCGGGTTGTGGGGTTTGGGGATTTAGGGTTTAGGTTTTCCAAACCCTAAACCCTAAACCCTATCTTGTTTTTAAAGGGCTCCTTCAAGGAAGGGTTTAGGGCTTAAGGTTTCGGGCTTAAGACTCCTTCAAAGAAGGGTTGAGGGCTTTGGGGTTTAGGGTTTAGGGGTTTAGGGTTTAGGGTTTAGGGTTTAGGGCTTTGGGGTTCAGGGTTTAAGATGTTGAATCTAAGCTTGAAATTCAGGGCTTCGTTACCCTAAGGGGGCCTTCGGTAGAATACAGGGGACGAGGGTTTAGGGTTTAGGGTTTAGGGTTTAGGGTATGTATCAACCTCCGCAACGCAAGATGGTCATCGGGGTTAGGGGTTTACGGTGTAGGCTTTGCCATGGCTCTAGACCAATGTTTAGTTGCACACCGTAAAACTTCTTAAGACTTCTTTGAACCGTAAATCCTAAACCCCCAGGCACTAAACCTTGAAACTCCCAGCCTTGAACCGCTAAACCCTACACCCCCTGACCCTTAAGCTCTAACCCCTAAACCTTGAACCCTAAACCCTTATGGGAACCCTTATAGTACCCCCTATAGGCCCCTTTAAAGGAACCCCTACAGACCCCTTTAAAGGAACCCCCAAAACGGCGGCCGTAGGTGTTTTGGCCCAGCACTGCGTTGCATTGGACACCACGCGGGCCGGGATCTCAGCTAAAGGGACTCCGTGGCGCAAAGGGGAAGGGCCTTTAAGGGTTCATTAGGGTTTAGGGTTTAGGGGTTTAGGGGTTTAGGGGTTTAGGGGTTTAGGGTTTAGGGGTTTAGGGTTTAGGGTTTAGGGGTTTAGGGTTTTGGAGTTTAGGGTTTAGGGGATTAGGGTTTAGGGGTTTAGGGATCTATAGGGTCCCCTTTAAGGGTTTCATAGAAGTTTGTAGGGTTTGAGGTTTAGGGGTTTAGAGGTTTGGGGGTTTAGGGGGTTTAGGGGGTTCAGGTGTTTGGGGGTGTAGCGGTTCAGGGGTTTTAGGGTTTAGGGAGATGTTCTATAGTTATAGGCTGTCAGAGTTTCTTTGTGAAGGGGTCCCAAAACTCTTTTCCAACAACTAAATATGACGGTAAGGCCCCTATTGCAAAGTTATCAAAGGCGTGGGTTGGTTCTTCAAACTATAGGGGTACCCGACTACATTTTAGGTCTACCTGGACCCTACGGAACCTACCTTTTTAGGGCTCCTTATTATGATTTCCTTATAAGTCCTCAAAAAGGTAGGTTTCGTAGGGTTAAGGTAGAGCTTAGAGTTTAAGGGTGTGTGCCTTTGAGTTTGTTAGTTTTGCCGTAGTGAGCCTTCCCTGCATCTTAACATTGAGTTGAAGCCTAAATGATTCCAAATCGGGTTCCCACTATAGGGTTCTTACTACAAGTACAGTATTTAGTATAGTATAACTTACAGCCTTGTTTCAATTACCAAGGCCCCTAAAGCCAAACCTCAACTCTTTCCGAGGCAGATCGAAGGGTAATCTTCGTCTTCGATGCGCAGACCTCGGTCTTGTTTCTTCAGTAGGGTAGGGCTCGGGATCTGAGGATTTAGGGTTTTCGGGTACGAGGTAGGGCTTGGGATGTGAGGATTAGGGTTTAGGGTTTAGGATTTAGGGGTTTAGGCTTGAGGATTTGTGCTCGAGGGCTCGGGGGTGGAGATGATGGGCTGTAGCTTCATGTTTGGAGTACCAGTCTTTCACGCGCATGTCCTCAAACGCGCATGTCCTCAAGGGGCAGTGTGTGCTTGTGCTCGGCCGAGACTAGGGTTTGGAGGCGAGTTTCGGATGTCTGGTTTCTTAGGATTTGGGGATGAGGCTGATACCTGGTGAAAACAGCGTCTGACTGTTGTTTCCAGGGAGTTCGATGTGATGATGCGAGTCTAGTTTGAAGTAGCACTCAGAGCACTTGGTGCTGTGGAGAGTATCATTTCCAAAGCCCTAGTGGCCCTAGTCTTTCACTCTTGGCCCTCACAGCCATTATAGGTCCCTTGCGGATCTCTTAGAGCATCTTTACAGTACCCTCGTCCCCCCTGTACTAGGGTTATAAAAGGGTAGCTATCTAGTTATGATTCCTGATAGCCCCCGGTTCGGGAACTTATGATAGCCTGACTTGCACGAGGGATCTTGTCATTTCAAAGGGTTTAGGGTCAGTAGCCAAATGTATACTGACTTCTAACCTGACTTACTACGTGCCCTGATCCTCCAAATCCTAAACCCCTAAACCCTAAACCCCAAACCCCTAAACCCTAAACGCCTAAACCCTCAAGCTAACGTTGGAGGAGCCCTTGGAACGGGACAAGTTTTACACCTGCCTGAAGATTCTGCGGATGTCAGCGGAGCCCTCACAAAGTCGAGCGGGAGCGGGCTCAGGGTTTAGGGTCCCTTTAAATGGGGCTGAGGGTGTAGGGTTATTTTTAAGTGGGGGTATAGGGTGTAGGCTTTAGGGTAGGTTTAATGGGGGTTTAGGGTTTAGGGTCATGTAGCGGGGGTTTAGAGTTTAGGGTTCCTTTATAGGGGTTTCAGAAAGGAGGGTGGGGGTTTAGAGTTTATGCTTTCTGTTTAAGGGGGTTAGGGTTCAGGTTCTTGAAGGTTTGCTTGGGCTTTTTGGGTGAGCTAGGCTTGGCAAGTTGGGGTTGAAAGGCTCGGTCAGGGGGGGGGGTTCAGTGTAACTCAAAGGGATATGTTTCAGCGGTTTGGGAGCGTTGGATGTTGAAGCAAATCGGCAGGGTAGAGGCTTCAGGGTTTAGGGTGTAGCGTTTAATGTTCAGCGTTTCGGGTTAAGGGTTTTGGGCTGCGGCTTCACGGAACAAGATTGGCTCTTGGTGCTGTGGGTGTATGTTGGGGTGATGGCCGCGGGGTACAAGCGCTTTGGCTTCTGGCACCAAGCACCCGAGACTTAAAACCCGAAGCCTTAATCCCCAAAAGAACCCAAAACCCTCCTGAAACCCCAAACCCTAAACCTTAAACCCCTAAACCCCTAAACCCCGAAACCCTAAACCTTAAACCCGATTGTTCCGATTGAGGTCGACATAAGCCAGCCGAGCTGAGTGATGAGCTCCAAACCGGGGCGAAGGCTTGATCTACGTACATGTACAGAGGCAGAGGCTAAGACGGTAGCGTCTTGAGGCTGCGGCCACTATATATGTACGTACATACATACATACATACACACTTCTTTTCTTGCACCGGTATGGTGGGGCTGCAGTGTCTATTGATGCAGCTCTTTCTCTCGTGCGGGTTTCCTGCGTTTGGTGACGATGAAAGTAGGTTTCACACCTTGAGGTGCCAGACGGCACCTCAGCAGGCTCTCTCAAAGCATCTTTGCATTGCAGGGCTTGTCTTGCTGTCGCAATGTGTCTGCACTTTCATGTCACTGGTACCATACAGTTCTACATTCTACATCTACTGCTAAACGAGTCTAGAGAAATCTCAGCGGCATGCCCCGCTGCGTGAGGGAGCCCTCGTGCAAGAACTGTAGAAACCATCCAAGGCGGTGGATGAAAAAGGTTGTTTGGAGTTAACAGTGGCTGACTTAGCTATTAGGAGCTTCGACATACAACGTATCATCAACAGTATTTACCTTTCAGATATTTTTGGAATATTAATAGAAATCATGATTATATTGGTACGGTAGCAGTTATTATGCAGATTACAAATCACCGCTACATTGGCTTTGAGCTGCCGTGCCGGGCTTGGTATTTGCGAGTTCGCCTGCAGAAGTTGCAAGCCCACTGTGCTTTAAACTGCACTCTGCATTTGTCAGCTGCTTTTGGCTTGCCTAAAGGCTTTGACTAGCTGCAGCAGCTTTACAACACGTGAAAACAACACGAAACATACTGAAGATAAAAGGATTGCGTGGCATGCTTGACTCAGGGCTTGGGCCGCCGGGTTTAGGCAACTGGGATAATGCCATGATGCAGCTTCAATAACCAGTGAAGTTTTGGATTGCAGTCCACCGGACGTACTACAGGGAGCTTAGTAATCAGAATTAAGATAGGGTTGTGGGGCATACTATCATTATCTGTCATTTTGTGAGAAATTAGGAAATCACACAGAGAAGTTTTCGGGCTTCTATTTTCTGCACGTGTGGGCGCAGCAACGGTCGGACGAGAGAAATGATAGACAGTCGGAAGATGTCGCACGGGACTAACCCCGAGCCCTGCCGAAGAGGGCAACCACCACCCCATCATGGTTTTTTATTTTCATTATTAGTTTGTTATTAGTATTACTACTAAACTACTACCACTACTACTACACTGCCCGGGCTTGGCTGCATGTCAGCAATGCTCGAGCCTTCCATTCCATGCCAGCGATCATCTGACTTAACCTTTAAGGAGACCTTATTATAGAACCTCATAGTACCCCTAAACTTTAGCGAGATCGTAAACCTACGGTTTAGGGTTTGGGGTTATACTGGGTTTAGGGTTGACCATGACCAGGTCTCTGGTCTCCTTGGTGCCAATAAAATCTGCAGAAAACCCTTATTTTTAAAAGTCACCTGATTAAGCCTCGCCTAACTATTTAACGATTTAGGTCCCTACATTCTCCTCGACACTATATCCGGCGCCATGCTCCCGCTGGCTTGCAAGCTTCCTACACCCCTCGTGGGCCCTCCGAGCACCCCAGCCTCTTCTTCGGGCTCGGCTTGGGGGAGCCGCGAAGCACCGAAGACGCATCGCCGGGCGTTTGCTGTTTTGGGCCTGGGGCTGCTGGCGAAGAGGAGGCCTTTGGTGGGTTTTACAGCGGTTCAGGGCTGAGGGTGTTGGGTTAGTAGTTTACACACTTCGAAGCCAAGTCATCTGTACAAAGCAATCGAAAGCTGCACGAGATGTCGATCCATCCCTCAACCTGCCAGTGCTATGGCTTAGGCACAAATGCTTCCATATTTAGTGTGGTAGTTAGAGTCAGGCTCCGTGGTACATCTGCTTGTTTTCCAGAATCCCACTTATTTAGGGACTGTTGGGTACAAGGCTTTCATCCCAAGCCGCGAATCGAACCAAAGTGTTCTGAGATTATGGTGTTTCTGACGGTCTGGTCATGGGCTCCAGCTGAGCTGTCCAGGGCTATGATCATGATGTGCAAAAGGCCAAACAAAAAGGGATTCAGGGCTTTTAGAGTTGCGGGTTGAGGGTTTAGAATGTAGTGAAGGCTTTTTCACGCGGTAAAGCCCAGCATTCAGGACACGAGAGCCCTCAGTGCGCCGTTTTGCGTACTCAGCGCTGGTCGTCACTGGGACACTTATTGGCGGGATGGGCTTGGGATCACCAGGGTAATATGGGCTTTAGGTTTTGAGGTTTTGAAGTTGGGGTTTAGTGGGTTAAGAGCCCAGATCGTGGGGATTTTGGTTCGTTTGAAATCCAACTTCGCACTTCCAACAAACTTATCGTCCTCAAGGACAGCTCCAAAGCCTCGACAGACAAAACTCCTGATCATGCGAGCGAGACTGAGACGAGAGTGAGAGTGACCCCGGGTAGATGGCAAGCCAGCGAGCAGGATAGGGAGAGAGAGCGGGGGAGAGAGAGGGGAGAGAGAGAGCGAGAGAGAAAGAGAGAAAGAGACAGAGAGAGAGAAGGAGAGCTAGCGAGAGCGCCGGAGCTCTCCACCTGATCTCGAGCTTATGGTTGAGGGTTCCTTACAAGGGTCTCGGGCTGAGCCGCTCCCCCTGGCAAGTGCCTTTAGGAGACATTCGAGTCTTCACCGACTCGAACTTTGACCAACCCCATACTTCGATTCTTTGGACCCTGCAGCTCAATATCCAAAACCTTAACTCTAAACCCTTACGAAGCTGATCTCAACTTCTAGGCATTAAACCCCTTCACCACCCTACTATAACGAAGTAGACCCTGAACCCTTCCCCTGATCCCTGCCCTAAAGAAGTTTAAAGTGACGAGAAAAGGTCGGTGGCACCGGCCGTGTGGGCGGAAGTACCGCCCGATGGCTCAGAAAGCTGGCGGAGGAGGAGAAACTGGAGGCCGGGTCTCTGGTTGGGATTTCGGGTTCCTACGGCTGATGGACAAAATCCTGCATGACCCATTATAAGGAATATACCATAATTCCCATAGTTTAGGGTCCTTAAGGTAATGCAGGATTTTGTCCATCAACCGTATCAAGGGTCTCTCTAAGGAGTGCTTTAATGACCCTTGTAAGGGGGAACACTTCTCAGGTTCCTTTAAGCACTCCTGTCAGGGTCCCTTTCCGGATACATTAAGGATAGTCACAATCGAAACAGACCTCTGGCAGTGAAATTGGCCTGAGAGAATCGCTAGTAGCGACGGTATCAGTATGATCTTGAGTCACATAAGCAGCATCTGAAAGAAGGAGAGATGTTCGTTCTCTTCAGGCTACGTCGTCTGCGTCGTCGTCGTCATCATCATCATCATCACCGTCACCTTCACCGTCACCTTTACCATCTTCACCATCATCACCATCACCATCACCACCACCATCATCATCATCAGCATCATCATCATCATTGTCATCATTATCATCATCATCTTCATCATCATCAGCAGTATCATCATCATCAGCAGTATCATCATCAGCATCATCATCGTCATGTCATAGTCCCCAGCATCCCCATCCTCATCATGACTACGCTAATGCATGCCCTAAACCCTATCTACAAACCAGTTTTAATTGCCTGTTTGCCGAGGATTTTGAACTGGCGGTCGCCGGGCGCAGCCGCGAAAACTATGCGCAGTTCGCTCAGCGATGGCCAGGGGAGGAGTGCGGCGCGGTGCCGCAATTCGCGCCCTGACAGGGTTTCATTGACGTACACAACGAGTAACTGGAGATGTCCCCTTGCAGCTCCGATATACTTATACTAAAGTCGGAGTATGTCTGGGCAGCCCCAATGTCGTTACGTACTGCAGGAAGTTATCTTGGGGTTTTTGGGCCAGTGACATGGAGCTTCAGTGCCAGTATATTTCGGGCTTCGTTTGGGGCTTTGGGTTTAGAGCTTAGGGTTTAGTTGTTTAGTCAGGTTTTTTTGGATAGGATTCAGTGTTTTGGGTTTAGGAGCTTTGGGGTCGAAGCAAAATCACTATTAAGGCGCAGTCCTTGCTCCTACAAAAAATTTTTGACAGAGAGCAGACGATCTGATTGCCGAAAAGAGTTCGACTAAGCTCAGTGTTCGATGATGCCCTGGTTATTCGATTCCACTGGTAGTTATGCCGAACGTCTCTGACAACAAGAAGATTCAGATGCCACTGTTAAGAATCCACAGAATCACTAAGTGCGCCCTCTCTTCACGGTGCAGCCACAACGTCACCTGCCCCCTGCCCTTCGGCCACTTTCATAAGCCGGAAAACAGCAAGGGACCCTCGTACAGGCCCTGAAGAGTAGGATCCTCAGTATACGGAATGCCTAGGGTGCTTTGATGAAGCCAATGTAGAACCCGTATGGAATCCGAAACTCCCTCACCCCGATAAGGCACCCGGATGTTCAGGCACCGCCCATCCCAGAACGAAAGCAGCGGCCGGAGCGGAGCCTAAACTACACCCCAAACACTAAAGGCCCCTAAGCCTCAAGAGGTAGAAATCGACCACACCAAGCGGGACTCGATTCGAGAGGTGCTGAACGCCAGAGACTGGGAGCCGGGACTATTCAGCCTTACGCTTCCTCGGTGCAGCTTCAGGGATCACGGTGGTGTTCAGGGGTTCATGGCGGCGCACATCTGATGCAGCCAGCCCTTCTGTCCTGACTTTCTTGTCAGTCGGGCTAGTGTCGTTGGCCTTCCCGGGCCAGGTTCACCTTTAGCTTAGGGTTTGCTTGCAAGGTTATGGGTTGTCGGGCTACTGGGGTTTCAGGGTTCTGCATTTCAGCTTGGCTTGTCGATTTTCGTCTCTATTCCCAAACCTAGTAGTAGAGTCGGTAACCTTTAACCTTTTGGGGTAGTATAGTCCCTATATCATCCTCTTATATTATGAAAAAGGTTAACCTTTAGTTCCTCATGATACCCGACAAGTAGGCAAACTCAAAGAGTAACCAGCATCAAATGCACTAGCAAGCACAGAGCGAACACCCTATGCTCCGAACCCTCCGGCTTGGAAAGGAATCGTCGCTGGAACATACTTAGTAGTAGAGTAGGTGACCTTTAACCTTTTTTTGTACTATAATCCTTATATGATCCCAAAGGTTAACCTTTAGTTCAGATACTGGACAAGTAGGCATAGGTACGGAACCCCTCAGCTGTAAAACAACTGGGGGCTGTTGAAATCGATACCTCGTGAAGCCCTGGAGTCCCGAATTCCCAAGACTCAGCGGTTTAGGGTTTAGGGTTTAGGGGTTTAGGGTTTAGGGGTTTAGGGTTCAGGGGTTTAGGGTTTTGGGTTTAGGGCTTCTGTCGTAGGCCTCGTCTCTGCTAGTTCATGCTCTCGAAGTCCCCAAAACCCTCAACCCCAAATCCAACAAGCCCGAAACCCTGACACCTAAAGCCCTCGATCACAAAACCCTGAGGACTCTAAGCCTGGCTGCAGGTTTCGGTTCGTAGTAGGGTCGACTAAACAAGCCGGGAAAACCCTACAATCGAAGCCCTCCTTTCCTGCAGAGGTTTCGAGACCTGCAAAGTCTCCGCAGTCCGCTAAAGACCACAAAAACCAACAGGTCACGGTTTACGGTTCAGGGTTTAGGGTTTAGGGTTTACGGTTCAGGGTTTAGGGTTTAGGGTAGCCCTAAAGCCTCCAGGCACAAATCCTCAAACTTCGTGTGCTTTTTTGGTAGCCCGGGTGCCAAGGACCTTCTGGTGCACACCGCTGGGCCCTTTCAGGGCATCCAGCGGCCGCTCCTTTTGGAAGAGGTGGGAGGTGTTTGGTAAGCCCAGGAATGCTTCAGGTTCCGCGGGTGTTTACGCTGGCTATAGGAGCTGCAGTCGTCAGAGTGCTCTGTTGCGGCAAAAATAGGATTACAAAACCCTAAACCCTAAACCCTAAGCCCTAAACCCTAAACCTGTAACGGTACTGCTATTTCTATTAATGGTTCAGCCCTGTAGGGTTTCGGGCCATGAAGCTCTGGGTGCTGGGCTTCCAGAGTGGAGTGCAGCTTGACGCTTGATTTGAAATCTGACGGGACATGGTTGCTAAACTCCATGAATTTGGGGGTTCAGGGTTTAGGTCTTAGCATCTTTTAGCATCAGAACATTGAAAATACAGCGGTGTGCCGAACTTTGATGCATTCGGAGCCTCTCGTTGCAGGCCGAAGAGTTTGCGCACTCCCAGACCGCAACTGAAAAGCGTTCAACACCCCGAATCCCCTTCGCTGTCCGCAAATTGCCGCTAATACCCTGACCTGAAACCCTGACCCCTAAAGTCTAGAACTTTATAAACCCCGAGCCCTACAACCCCAAAGCCTTACACACGGGACGCAAGACCCGAAAGCCCTAAACACAAGACCAAAAAGCCCTGAACCCTAAACCCTGAACCCTGTTTGCACTGCTGCAACAGAGATTCTTCCTGACTCGGAGTGCTGTGCGAAGTGGGAGTGATGCTGAAGAGTGTATCATATTGTTGAGGCCTACTGTGACATGTAGTTTTGAGAGTGTTTCGGATTGCTGGTGTTGTGGTCTGTGCGAACGAGTAGGCCCAGCTACACACTCGTGCGAAACACTAGCCTGCAACGTGTGTAATTCAATTGACTCTGGAGTGTTGGCAGCAGAAGAAGTAATCTGGTCTGTGCTCGGCGGCCGATGGCGGGTCAACTGTAGGTGTTGGCTAGTACGGGCGAACGATGAGTGATTAGGTGGTCATCCCTAAACAGCAGTTGGCCCGTCGCTCGATGAATGAGCCCGAATCGGCATTCCAACTAAATCATCATGCAGGAGGAAAAGAGGTGTCAAGCAACAAAACGAACCCTTAAACGGGGATTACACCCTGAGCCCTAAATCCCTGAAGCCAAATCCACCGAGAGGCGTTAAAGTCCGGGACACCTTATGTGGACGTCTGTGATGACACGGAGCTTTGCAAGACAGCCAAAGAGCTTCTTTGCTCGATTTTGTGTTCTTTTAGGGTTTAGGGTTTAGGGTTTAGCTCGATTTTGTGTGTTCTTTTAGGGTTTCGGCCTTCTGACTTAGGGCGGAGACATAGGGTGCAGCGAACGTCTTGTGCAAAGATGAAGGCACTCTGAAGGTTTGTTTCAGGCATTCTTTAAAGCCATTTTGAAGTTATCTTGTCAGCTACATTACATAGCGGTTCGGCGGTTCGATACCACGCTCGAGAAACCCGCAGCGCATGGGAGGTACGTCGAGCAGGGTAGCCCGGGGGTGAGCCTATAAAACCCTAAACCCTAAGCCCCAACCTTACGTGACAGGACTGACTCCAGAGACGGAATATAAGATGCGTGCCCCATTCCCCCAAAAACAGACGGTCCACCCACGGCGAGAAAAGGGAGAACCCACCCTAAATCTCAAACACCTCCGATCGCTTGAAGTCTAAGTCTCCCAAGATCCCTAGCCCTAAACCCCCTAGACCCTAAACCCTAATCCCAAGAAGTTTGATATAGGGGCCTTGATAGTTAGAATAGGGTAGGGAACCCCCAAACAAGTATTGGTAATTATCAAGGCCCCTCTAGTATGCCTCCCCGCAGCTGGAGGCTCTGCCCCGAGCTGGAAGAGGCGAAAGTCCCGGCGGTTGTGTCTGCCGGAATTTGGCCAGGAGCTCCTCGGCCAGTGCATTTAGGACTGTAGGGTTTAGGGTTTAGTGGGCCAGTGGTGTATGTATGTATGTCTGCATGCATGCATGCATACATGCATGTGGGCATGTATGTATATATGTATTGATGCATGTATACATGCATGCATGAATATATGTATGCATACAGACACAAAGACAGAGATTGTGCTCATGGTCGTCAGTTCCAGGTTTCGGCGCTGATGGTCTGCGAGGCTGTCGAACAACTTGGTGGAAGCGCGGAGGTGGGAAGAGCCACACATGACCATCGGTTTAGGGTGAGCCTTTACAAAAACCTCTTTTCTAATCTCAAGCAAGAAATGGCCTCCATCGATCTCGCACTTCTTGATTTGTGCGTGTCATCCTTTGCGCAGGGTAGGGAAGGACGGNAATCTCAAGCAAGAAATGGCCTCCATCGATCTCGCACTTCTTGATTTGTGCGTGTCATCCTTTGCGCAGGGTAGGGAAGGACGGAGGGTGCCTTCACACTCCCCCTCTCCGCACCTCCAACGCGGAGACTTCAAAGAGTCCCTCCTACTCACTGCTTTCGGATTCTGAACGAAAAATTTTGTAGACTCAAGGCCATTGTTTCAGAAAGGAAAAAGTTGTAGCTTTGAAGTCCTCTGTACNCGCGGAGACTTCAAAGAGTCCCTCCTACTCACTGCTTTCGGATTCTGAACGAAAAATTTTGTAGACTCAAGGCCATTGTTTCAGAAAGGAAAAAGTTGTAGCTTTGAAGTCCTCTGTACTGCACTGCATAACGGATTATCTCCAACAGCGCTTCTAAAAACGGACCGGGCCCTCACAACGGACTCACATCACGTTCCAGGCTGTAGCTCCAACTCTGTGCGCCCTTTCCAGCGATGAGCTAGAGGTCTTGCTGAGGGTGCTTCGTCCCAACTATCTTCGATCTTGGTTGGTGGAATCGGAGCTCCAACAGTAGGTTGTTGGAACATAGCCAGCGTTCGTCTGCGACCTGTCAATGCCTGCAGCGGAACATCGGAAGGAAGTGTTGCTTTAGATGGATCAAAGAGTCGAGTCCGCGGAGCTGCATGAAAGCGCACAAGCACTCCGCGACTGCGATCACAATACCAAAAATCTCGCACGTGACCTTCCGGTATGATCTGATGCAGATTCCCAGCTGGTCCACCCCAGTCTGGATCTGGTGACCTGCCGAAAATAGGCGGTTGCTTCGGCCTCTGCATGGTTGGATGGATCATCACAGGGTGCNCTTCCGGTATGATCTGATGCAGATTCCCAGCTGGTCCACCCCAGTCTGGATCTGGTGACCTGCCGAAAATAGGCGGTTGCTTCGGCCTCTGCATGGTTGGATGGATCATCACAGGGTGCACCCAGCTTGTAGAATGCTTAGCTCCTGGATACGGAAGAGGGATAGGTGTCTCCTCCAGTGCACCTGAGTTGCGAGGACTTCCGGGAACTGGCCTGTCACCAGTGGCACGGACTTCATCTGTAGATGGAANAGAATGCTTAGCTCCTGGATACGGAAGAGGGATAGGTGTCTCCTCCAGTGCACCTGAGTTGCGAGGACTTCCGGGAACTGGCCTGTCACCAGTGGCACGGACTTCATCTGTAGATGGAATCTGTACCTTTCTCTCACCAGAAAAACGTCCAGATCCCATCTCTACAGCCTCCGTTCTCTCACCAGTGTCCGCTTCCCGCTCCGTTCTCACACCAGTGTCCTCCTCATGCTCTGCTTGCTTGGGCTCTCCAGGCCTCGCCTCATCTCCCTCCACGGCGGCTCGCACAGCATCCATAGAGCTCGGAGTTCCCACTGCCACAACGTCATCACGGTATAGCCTGGCTACTCCTTGATTTTCCAGATGCCTCTGAACAGCAGTCAAACGGCTTTGCAGTCCTCCCCCGGAACCAGCCCTTCCCTCTTCATGACCTTCTAAGCTCTCCACCACAGTAGGGTTGTCTCGGGAACCACTAGAGGTCTCGGGATTCCGGGGCCTAAACTCAACCCTAGAGTGTCGACGTCGAAGACTTTCCTCAGGAGGCGCATCCTCGTGTCTAGGGTAACCGTGGTTTGATGGACTATCTATAGAACCGTCGTCTATCACAGACCAATCGCTAGCCTGCTCAAATGGTAATCTGAAAGCCCTCACATTTTCAAGATCCTCGGGCGGGGCATTTCTGCGGCTCAACCACCANCCGCCAAGCAACGCCAACACACAAGCTGCAAGCTTCAATAAGCTCAAAAGGTCTCCGGACTCGGAACGTCCATCCTCAACCTTGACAGTGATCAACACGTCTCTTTCACCAAGCACACGTTGCAAGCAAGAGGCCGCAGCAAGAGCACGCACAGCTGCTACTGCAGAACCTGCTACCATTGACTCGGTTTTGGACTTGGTGCTTGTAGTCTTGCTAGCGTTGTTTTTTGTGTTTTTTATGTCACTTGCATCCGACTCCCCCCAAGCGGAAACCGCTTGCGATGCACCTTGCATACCCAGCAGCTGACACAGCTCACGAAGACGTTGTCCCTGCAAAGGCTTAGTGCACAAATCACCCNTGTCACTTGCATCCGACTCCCCCCAAGCGGAAACCGCTTGCGATGCACCTTGCATACCCAGCAGCTGACACAGCTCACGAAGACGTTGTCCCTGCAAAGGCTTAGTGCACAAATCACCCAGCATCCAACGACCAACTAGATGGCGTAACTCGTACTGCTCATCCTCTAGTTGCTCTCTGAAGGCTTTTGCCTTCAAGCGCAAGTGTCTGGTNTGCAAAGGCTTAGTGCACAAATCACCCAGCATCCAACGACCAACTAGATGGCGTAACTCGTACTGCTCATCCTCTAGTTGCTCTCTGAAGGCTTTTGCCTTCAAGCGCAAGTGTCTGGTACGCCAGGCACCACTGGGCGCGGTAAACAAGGTGACGCAACTCACGTTGTCATTGTACACCAGCTTTCTCACCGGCATCTCCAACAGCTCAGCGATGATAGGGCCTAGAACATGCAGCAACGTGATCCCGTCGATCGTGGAGTGAAGCTCAGCTTCTGCTGTGCTCAAACTCACGACCGACTGTCGAGTGCTCAACCAAGCGACAGCAGCTCCCCCGAAGGTGGCAATAACTCCTGTCTGACTTTTCTGATTTGACGGTGCAAAGCTTGCATCCGCAAAGATCTCTAAAAGAGCAAGTTGCCGAGGAGCTCCAAGTTGGTCACTTTCTCCAAACATGGCTTCATTTTCAACTGGATCAAAACGCAAGCCGAAGTCACAAGTGCGCCGAAGGTACTTCAACAGGGTCTCGCTACAAGCCACAGCGTAAGCAGGAAACTTGCTCATCAGTTGGGCAATACGATTTGTCGCATAAGCTATGTCAGGCCGTGACCGACATGATAGCCATTGAAACGCGCCACCATAAGCCTGTGCTTGTCTAAGCGTCTGGAGGTTGGGGCCTTCCGCTGGAGGCTCCTCTTCTTTGAGATACGGCACTTCCGAAGTACCGACCACATGAGGATAGCGCAACAGAAGATCTCGGATGTAATCCTCTTGGTTGAGAAGAAAACCACCCGACTCCAAACCATGCAGGTTGAAACCGCAGAAGCGAACAGACTTCCCTGGTTGCACAAACTCCGGCTCNGAAAACCACCCGACTCCAAACCATGCAGGTTGAAACCGCAGAAGCGAACAGACTTCCCTGGTTGCACAAACTCCGGCTCTGACGTGGTCCAAATGCCCTGAACAGCCCTAACGAATCCACCTACAGCTTCACTTTCGCCCGTGAACAAGATATCATCCACGTAAATGCCTGCAAGGCCTGCCACATTTCGATTCCCCTCGGGGTCCCAACGTATGATTTTCCAAAGGTTTTCGTCGGTTTGGCACTGTTGCAAGCAAAACANAGACCCATGTTCATCCGTCCACTTCATGCGAGATAGCTGCAAATCACGCTCCGTGGCCCATGCTGCTGGCGCCTCTGCCAACCCGTAAAGGGCTTTGAGGACTAGCCACTTCTCTCCAGGTTCTATGATACCTAAGCTGCTAAGAATTTTGGGCGGTGTGACAATGATGGCTTTTGACTCTAGCTTCTTAGTGGCCTTGGAGCTCAAACCCTGNTTGAGGACTAGCCACTTCTCTCCAGGTTCTATGATACCTAAGCTGCTAAGAATTTTGGGCGGTGTGACAATGATGGCTTTTGACTCTAGCTTCTTAGTGGCCTTGGAGCTCAAACCCTGCTGTTGAAACAGTGGCGCTGCAAGAAAAGCCGTCTTTATATCCAGAGTCCCAGCCTTCCATCGCCTGGCAGCTGCAAGCCGAACTTGNAGCTTCTTAGTGGCCTTGGAGCTCAAACCCTGCTGTTGAAACAGTGGCGCTGCAAGAAAAGCCGTCTTTATATCCAGAGTCCCAGCCTTCCATCGCCTGGCAGCTGCAAGCCGAACTTGCAAACGCACAGCCGCTCCATCCATTCCAGAAGCATACAGATCCTGACTGCGGGCCTGTCCTAGCGCACCCGCGGCCTTTTCATCCCGAACACTCGGCATAAAATTTCCACATCCTACCACCCGAGCACGCTTTTTATTGGTTATGGCTTTTTCCGTGAAGACTCCTTTAGAAGGAATATGCATNGCACCCGCGGCCTTTTCATCCCGAACACTCGGCATAAAATTTCCACATCCTACCACCCGAGCACGCTTTTTATTGGTTATGGCTTTTTCCGTGAAGACTCCTTTAGAAGGAATATGCATCACGACCCTCGTCTTTTCGAGCTCAAGAATCTCAGGGGGCGTGATGGCTCGAACCGCTTGGTGCGTGACCTTAAGTGCGCTGACCTCTTCTGTCAGAGGAATACGCCAACTTTCAATATCCTCCCAAACCTCCTGTTGGGAGACCACTCGAGTTTGCAGCAAGGTCGCAGGATTTTCGGGAGGCTTCGCATTTTTGGAATCTACGTAGCNGCACGCGGGTGACATGGAGGTTCGCCTGTCAAAGGCAGCTCTCCCAGCTCCTTCGCTGACTCATCGCCCTGATCGTCAACGAACCCTCGCTCATCATGCTCACAGGCATCCCTAATTTGAGCACTGCAAAGACTAACATCCTCATAAACCCCACGCCCCTCAAAATCCCGAATGATCCCCTCAATCGCTTGAAGTTTCCGAAGCCAAAACCCGGTGTTCAGCCCTTTGCTTAGACTGTCCANAATCCCGAATGATCCCCTCAATCGCTTGAAGTTTCCGAAGCCAAAACCCGGTGTTCAGCCCTTTGCTTAGACTGTCCAAAACATGATCATGCTCTTCGGCAAGCACAGCTGCCGTGTACACTTATCCTGCAGCTCGGTAGCCTGTGCGAGTGTTGCATATCCTTGACCCAGCTGCACTTCTTCAGTGAATGCCTTCTGCTCTTCCGCAACAAACTCCCTAAGCCTACAGAGGTACTCTNGTTGCATATCCTTGACCCAGCTGCACTTCTTCAGTGAATGCCTTCTGCTCTTCCGCAACAAACTCCCTAAGCCTACAGAGGTACTCTGCATGCTCCCCCGCGACACCAATCAGCTCGCATGCGCAAGCACATTGGGATTCTAGATTACCCTGAAGTTTCGGATATCTTTGGGGTTGCTCGCTTCCTTGGTGAACTACGCTTTGGGGCTGACTTAGGCTGCTTGCGACGACANTAGATTACCCTGAAGTTTCGGATATCTTTGGGGTTGCTCGCTTCCTTGGTGAACTACGCTTTGGGGCTGACTTAGGCTGCTTGCGACGACAGATTCGATGGGGGGCGAGGCGTCTAGCCCTTTAGGAGGTAGGGGGAAGTTTAGCGCAGCTAACATCTGTCTGTCAACCGGCTCTGCCTGATCAATCATGCGAGGTGTGTACGCGATAACAACCCTCCTCAACTCCGAAGTCCCCTCAANTGAAGTTTCGGATATCTTTGGGGTTGCTCGCTTCCTTGGTGAACTACGCTTTGGGGCTGACTTAGGCTGCTTGCGACGACAGATTCGATGGGGGGCGAGGCGTCTAGCCTTTTAGGAGGTAGGGGGAAGTTTAGCGCAGCTAACATCTGTCTGTCAACCGGCTCTGCCTGATCAATCATGCGAGGTGTGTACGCGATAACAACCCTCCTCAACTCCGAAGTCCCCTCAANTGTCTGTCAACCGGCTCTGCCTGATCAATCATGCGAGGTGTGTACGCGATAACAACCCTCCTCAACTCCGAAGTCCCCTCAACGCAATGCCATTTTCCCGGATCAAACCGTACAACCTTGTCGCTACCACCCACAAAACGACCTACAACCTTTCTACCCGATAGGCCCTCAACCTGAAGCTCCAACCCCTCTTCTTCCGAATTCTCAGGTGAACCCTCAACCCAAATCCTACCTTTCTCATAAGTGTTTAGAGGACACGAAATGTTTTCTGAGCCCTTTTGATTGTGTGAGTCCCTATGCGGTTCCGNCTCTTCTTCCGAATTCTCAGGTGAACCCTCAACCCAAATCCTACCTTTCTCATAAGTGTTTAGAGGACACGAAATGTTTTCTGAGCCCTTTTGATTGTGTGAGTCCCTATGCGGTTCCGTGTTCCCCTTTGATTCCATGACCCTCAAGGCTGCCCACGTGGCGTCTGGCACAACCTGCTGCAGGTACTTGTTGATAGCCGCGGTAAGATAGTAGTGCTGCGTAGTCTGCTTCGTAACTCCTACATTCTTACCATACACGTAGAACCCTAGTGTCAAACCTTTGGCCCCCTGTGCACGGCTACAGCGATCTACCTTTCTGCCATTCTCCGGCAGCATTTTTCCCCTCAACGCCTGAGTGAGCAGGGTATTCATTTCACTCTTCGAGATCCAAGGCTTCTTAAGCAGCTGTTGAGCTTTGGCCTCAACATCTACAAGGCTTGCACCTTCACTGAAACTCTCACTCTCTCTTCTTTCTTGGTTTTCCTCCGCAACATCTACCTTTCGAGGCATTTCATGCCCCGAACAGTCAGAGATGACNGCCTCAACATCTACAAGGCTTGCACCTTCACTGAAACTCTCACTCTCTCTTCTTTCTTGGTTTTCCTCCGCAACATCTACCTTTCGAGGCATTTCATGCCCCGAACAGTCAGAGATGACATGAAGAGCATCAAGAGCAGGAGCATCAAGAGCATCAGCTGTTTTTTGCACGGACCGCAGACGCGCATCATCAGCAACAGTGGTGCTACTTAGCTGTGCAACAACTGGAGCCGCTACCCCATCACGATCAACCTCAAAAGGGCCTTCTGGGTCTGGATCAAAAACCACTGACTCCCCCCTGGGCGCGCCGCGGCCAGTCTCCTCTTCTGCAACTGGCGCAGATTTGGCCTTAAGACGACGACGACCCGTAGTAGGAGGATTAGGCGGCGGNCTGGATCAAAAACCACTGACTCCCCCCTGGGCGCGCCGCGGCCAGTCTCCTCTTCTGCAACTGGCGCAGATTTGGCCTTAAGACGACGACGACCCGTAGTAGGAGGATTAGGCGGCGGTGGCAAAGGGGGCAGAGGGCCATCTGCCTCAGTGATTTCTTCTCCCTCAAACTGAACTGGCTGCAACACACGCTGCACCGCCACAGGAGCCGTGTACAACCGGACAAGCTCTGTTCCATCCTCCTGGACATCCACCAAACGGACNCGCCACAGGAGCCGTGTACAACCGGACAAGCTCTGTTCCATCCTCCTGGACATCCACCAAACGGACCACCGTGGCGTTGTGAACGCGTTCACTGGGACATACCGCGACACCATGCAAAGTTTTCGCATCAAACGGAGACTTGCGACTCCATTCTCTTTTTCGCACCACCACACGAGTACCGTACGGCACCAAAGGTCTAGATCGCAACTGGCCNTTTCGCATCAAACGGAGACTTGCGACTCCATTCTCTTTTTCGCACCACCACACGAGTACCGTACGGCACCAAAGGTCTAGATCGCAACTGGCCTCCCAACAAAGCCATACTTCGCTCAAACCGCTGAGCAACCCACTGACGGAGAGCATGAGGCCAGCAGCTGATAGGAAGGTCTGGCGACGTCGACATAACAGTGCGCACTCCTCCTTTTACCAGGTTGATGTGTGCCTCTACTCGCCCGTTTGCCTTAGGGTCACTAGGCGACGAATGCGTAATAGCTATGTCTCTCGAGGTTGCCCATGCCACAAAGTTGCGATTGGTAAATTCACGACCCTGATCGGAATGAACGCGGCGAACTGAAAGATTCAGCAGGCGAATTCGGGCATAAATGCGNACCGGCTCTGTCAGCTGTTTCCGCATATCCTTCCAGAACTTATTCCCAGGACTCTTATCACCTTCAGGCTCGGCGCTTTCGCCCTCACCCGCTCGATCCTGATCCTCCCCATCTTCGGTATCCTCGAGCTCATCTTCACCGTCTGCTCTGAAAGCCTTCTCCTCAGCAAACAAATCCGGATCCAAATCACGCTCCGAATCACCTTCCTCCCCTNGATCCTGATCCTCCCCATCTTCGGTATCCTCGAGCTCATCTTCACCGTCTGCTCTGAAAGCCTTCTCCTCAGCAAACAAATCCGGATCCAAATCACGCTCCGAATCACCTTCCTCCCCTTTCGGGAAATCACGATCTTTGACATCACCATCTGGATCTGTCAACAACTTCGAACGTCCATCAGTGTAGACCGGAACTGTCAGCGTGGCTACCAAAACATGTCGTACAGTTTGCTCGTGCATGTGGTCATGTCCAGGTTTCCAAGGCCCGATGAGATCCAGAGACAACACTAACGCATTGGACTGAGGATGCCGATTGCGCAAGTGTTGGTGGGTTCTCATCATACCTCCCAAACAAGCCGCACAGTCCCGACGATAGACTACATGATCTCGCCTGCAGTGGTCCCGAAACTCCGCTTCCTTAGCACTCAGCGCCCGAATGGTCTGATGATCNCCCAAACAAGCCGCACAGTCCCGACGATAGACTACATGATCTCGCCTGCAGTGGTCCCGAAACTCCGCTTCCTTAGCACTCAGCGCCCGAATGGTCTGATGATCAGCGTCACGCTCTATCCAACGATCAGCTTGACTGGAACCTATCCAATGCTCGATGGCCCCCCCAATGGCCCTACACAAACCCGGAGCCCACTTGGACCAAGTCTTAGTCTGCGCGAGTCGAGCCGACAGTTCCCCCGACAGCTTGGCATCCAATTTGCTGCCTTGAATCCCATGCAGCTGCTTGTACAANCTACACAAACCCGGAGCCCACTTGGACCAAGTCTTAGTCTGCGCGAGTCGAGCCGACAGTTCCCCCGACAGCTTGGCATCCAATTTGCTGCCTTGAATCCCATGCAGCTGCTTGTACAAGTACCAACTGTTGGTTAGCACCGAGGTAGGCTTGCAGGCTTCATGTCCTAGCCCTGATTGCTGAAAATCGGCAACCATCATAGCCTCTGACTCCTTAAGACGACTTACTTCCGTACTGGCAAAGAAAGAGGCAGCATCTGAGCAATCGTTCCTATAGGTGCTTGGATCTTGCGGGCCCTCAAGCACACAGAGGACATTGCCCTCAGTAGCGACCGACGCCAACCGATACAGATACAAAAATCTCATGTACAGCAAGTTCGCCTCCCAAAGTTGTTGCCTTTCCGCAGCTGTGAGACCTTCTTTACCATAACGCTCCGGACCCTCTCTCGCCCGAATACGCCGAGGCCCATGGTCCCACTTACCCATCTCNGCAGCTGTGAGACCTTCTTTACCATAACGCTCCGGACCCTCTCTCGCCCGAATACGCCGAGGCCCATGGTCCCACTTACCCATCTCCCGACATACGGAATACGTTCCACAAGGCGGACCCCCAATGACAGCCCACACCTTCCCGCTGTGACACAACTGGCACAAATACTGAAACAGCTCTTGGCCTAACAGATCGGCACCCTTGTTGATGTCTACAGAGAGAACAAAGACCCCATTCGGTAAGTGGCCCAGCTCCCTTGCCGAAGTCTGTCCTGAAAAGAGATGTAACACTACGCCTTGGGCCCTTTGCACCCTGCGNCCCTTGTTGATGTCTACAGAGAGAACAAAGACCCCATTCGGTAAGTGGCCCAGCTCCCTTGCCGAAGTCTGTCCTGAAAAGAGATGTAACACTACGCCTTGGGCCCTTTGCACCCTGCGGCGTACCCGACGATTGAAAGGAAGATCTTCACCTCTGACCTCCCCCCTTTTACACGAAGGTACCGCCGCCAACAGCTCCACAGGTGCTCCCGGGCAAAGCCACTGCAGCCACCGCAAGGCGGCCACATTCCCAGCGTCCTCGTTCATATCCCTTTCAATGTTCTGAGCGGCTTCGGATTTCACTGCGAGGCTCCTAAGGTACAAGGCCCTTTGCATGACACATGCCCTGTGATTTTCCAACTCCTGAATCAGGTCGATAGCAAGCTGATATGGAACCTCAGGACACAACGACGTCATGGTGATAGGCAACACCCCTCGAACTGGATGGGTGACCTCACACGAGCTGTGATCCCATTTCACGGAACAGTTCAACTCCGCAATCAGAGCACCCAAAGGTACAATAGGCGCGCAGCTACTCTCAGTGACTACCGTGCCTACCGGATTGATCCTTAACGCCGCGCTTCCTACAGCCAGGTTGACGCGAGTTTCTCTGCATAAGGATAGCTCGCCCTCGGTGGCCTGTCGAAGGGCATGCGTCGCACCTCCATCCAAAAGGCCATTCGGTTTAGCCTGACACTTCCTAAGCGCATGTTGCAACATCCCCCNTTCTCTGCATAAGGATAGCTCGCCCTCGGTGGCCTGTCGAAGGGCATGCGTCGCACCTCCATCCAAAAGGCCATTCGGTTTAGCCTGACACTTCCTAAGCGCATGTTGCAACATCCCCCTTGAAATACCACCCTCAAGCGAGTCGTCACTCTCTGGGTCCACTTCCTGCTCAGAAGACGTGTGGTCCCCAGCACTACCGTGAGCTACTTGGTCCACAGCTCTAAACGCAGCAATCCGAAACCCTTTTAAAATACGCGCGCACTCTTCTACCAGCACCTGCGTAGAGTCGGCACCGCTTTGTGCTACCGGTCCTGTTTGAGAGAACCCTTGACCTGAACCNCACTCTTCTACCAGCACCTGCGTAGAGTCGGCACCGCTTTGTGCTACCGGTCCTGTTTGAGAGAACCCTTGACCTGAACCGTTGGGCATGGACCCCATAGCAGCAACTTGAGGAGCTCCGCCTTTCCCTTGGGGCTGGGATGAGATTGACCCTGCTTTTGAAGCACTCACCGAAGTCCCAGCAGTTGCGTTCGCATTCGANCCTTTCCCTTGGGGCTGGGATGAGATTGACCCTGCTTTTGAAGCACTCACCGAAGTCCCAGCAGTTGCGTTCGCATTCGAAGCATTGGCAATAGATGCACTAGCATTAGCATTGGCATTTGAAGAGGATGAATTTGAAGAGGATGACTCCCCCCAAGGAGGATTCGCCTCCTTGCCCTTTCCTTTCGGTCCGGTGGGACGCTCACACTTGTCTTGCCGATGTCCCGTGCTTCCGCAATTGAAACATCGACTCTCACCCTTTGCCTGGCCAAAGTTGTGCACAGCCCGACACGCCCGTCCCTTGTTACAACCCGCCTCTGTGAGNCACTTGTCTTGCC
This sequence comes from Symbiodinium sp. clade A Y106, assembly GCA_003297005.1. Taxonomy (NCBI): domain Eukaryota; class Dinophyceae; order Suessiales; family Symbiodiniaceae; genus Symbiodinium; species Symbiodinium sp. clade A. Next base: position 99,394 of record BGNK01001211.1, on the reverse strand, counting down.
GATGTCCCGTGCTTCCGCAATTGAAACATCGACTCTCACCCTTTGCCTGGCCAAAGTTGTGCACAGCCCGACACGCCCGTCCCTTGTTACAACCCGCCTCTGTGAGATAGAACTTGCACGGCTGTCCCTCAAGTTTGCCTTTACCCTTCCCTTTACCCTTAGCCCCCTCTGTTGGAGTAGGAGAGCTTGCAGGTTGAGAAGATTTGGCTTTGGCTTGAGGATTGGTTGAAGAAGCATCCACNCCTCTGTTGGAGTAGGAGAGCTTGCAGGTTGAGAAGATTTGGCTTTGGCTTGAGGATTGGTTGAAGAAGCATCCACCTCAGCTTTAGCCACCTTGGGAGGCTTGGGTCCCTTAGGAGTGGTGTCTTCACCAGAAACAGCCAGCATGTCACACTCGGACAAGAGGATCTTTGAATAGTCCTTGACTTTCTCCAGAGTAGGCTGATGATCAAGTTGTAGTGTGTGTCTGGCCGAACTACAANGCACTCCGACGCAATGCGAACATCGTGATGCCACCAAAGCTTGCTTGACAGTCTCTGGCACTGCCCCTTGAAGCATCGCAAATGCACGACTCTCTAAGCGCCTGAATTTCAAATCCCCGGGAGTTCTAGAGACGTTAGGTTGTATCAGTGCTTTCTCTGATGCGGGTGCTTCGCACCACCTTTGATACCAGGATCTAGCCTCATACAGCACACGTTTCCACCACAACGAACTCCAAGGCNCACCACCTTTGATACCAGGATCTAGCCTCATACAGCACACGTTTCCACCACAACGAACTCCAAGGCGCCAAATCCGCCATGATGGGTTCCAGCAAGTGAACCCAGTCTGAGGCTCTGGTCGCTGCGTCTGAGTCTGCAGCAGGCTCTTCCAAAGTTGGCAGTTGCCAGTACACTCTATCTCCGGGGGCATACGGGTCTTTGTTCGAGGTACTCCCGAAACCACCTTGATTGGGAAGAGANTCCCTCGGATCCACTAGAGGAGCTTCTGAGGCCGCAGGAAAATTTCCGTGCAGTCCGGCATGGAGCTCTGGTCCTACATCCATCCCCCAATCCCCATAAAGTTCATTCCCTGGTACTGAAAACTCAGAAAAGCCGCTTTTCAACAACTCTTCATGATTGCACCCTGAAAATTCAAACCCCTCAGACAACCTGTACTGTCCCTGGCGTGGTGACCTCGGCGGCTCACCTGATGGAATCGGNCCTGTGGCGTTGTGCATACTCGGCTTTCTACTTTCTGAAGTTGCTCAGGGGTTCTCGGCATAGGGCTAACAGCACGATTACGATTCGGCCTAGGGGTTCCAGACACGTCCAGCAGCTCTCCTACTGACGGGGGGGAACTCACCAAAGACTCTCTGGATACCGCTTTCGCTTCTTCTCTAGCCCTTCTATACCCTTCTTGCAAGCCTTCCAAATAATCAGGAGCATTTCTCTCCTTGCCTGACACATACCTNGGGGAACTCACCAAAGACTCTCTGGATACCGCTTTCGCTTCTTCTCTAGCCCTTCTATACCCTTCTTGCAAGCCTTCCAAATAATCAGGAGCATTTCTCTCCTTGCCTGACACATACCTACCCAAAGATGACCCTGAAAACTCCTTACCCGGATGATGCCAGCTCGACTGCTCCTCGCCAGCATTTGCAGCGCCCTGCAGCTCATCTCTTAGGGTATGGGACCCCCCTGAAGTAGCAGATTTCATAGCATTGTCCTCTTCTAACTTCTCTAGACGTTGTACAATACNAGCATTTGCAGCGCCCTGCAGCTCATCTCTTAGGGTATGGGACCCCCCTGAAGTAGCAGATTTCATAGCATTGTCCTCTTCTAACTTCTCTAGACGTTGTACAATACTACTATTCTGCTCAAAAAGGCCCTCCAACAACCCCTTCATTTGAGTCAGGATCTGTCGTTCAGCTGGTCGAAGGCCTGGTGGCTGGATCGCCGCAGCCGTCTCATTNAAAAAGGCCCTCCAACAACCCCTTCATTTGAGTCAGGATCTGTCGTTCAGCTGGTCGAAGGCCTGGTGGCTGGATCGCCGCAGCCGTCTCATTCGCCTCAACCTCTGAAGCAGGAGCAGTTGCTGCCCCATGTGGTGGCTCCCCTGAAGAAGCGCTCTGGCCGCGCCCCTTTCCCAAACGGCCCACTGATCCAACCGCCAAGGTATCATCCGGCGGTCCCAGCACTTGTGGTGGTCCCTGAGGGGCTTGAGGTAACNGCTCCCCTGAAGAAGCGCTCTGGCCGCGCCCCTTTCCCAAACGGCCCACTGATCCAACCGCCAAGGTATCATCCGGCGGTCCCAGCACTTGTGGTGGTCCCTGAGGGGCTTGAGGTAACCCTCCAGCATCTTCCACCGCCCTCAACTCTGTAGATGCGCTAGTTTGCTCAGATCCAGTCGCCGCTTCATTCAGAAACGCCGGTCTCGCTGCCCTTAACCTAGCCTCCTCCTGCATCCTCTCTGACCAGAAGGGATTGACTGGATTCTCTCGGGCCATCGCATCTCCAGCAGCAGTGAGCGCGACCTCCTGGGCACTTTCCCCAGCTGTCCCATCAGCAGCGTCTCCACTCCCAGCGACCATGGTCCTCTCCTGGGAACGTACTGCCAGCTCACCACCTAGATCAAACTCCGGGTCACCTTCTCTCCGACTTCTCCTTCTACGAAGACTGGANACCACCTAGATCAAACTCCGGGTCACCTTCTCTCCGACTTCTCCTTCTACGAAGACTGGAATCGTCCATGGCACTCTAGCGAAGCACGCAGGGCAACAGGTCGAGCCTTGGGCTCATAAGCTGAGCCTTTACAAAAACTTCTTTTCTAATCTCAAGCAAGAAATGGCCTCCATCGATCTCGCACTTCTTGATTTGTGCGTGTCATCCTTTGCACAGGGTAGGGAAGGACGGAGGGTGCCTTCACATAGGGTTTAGGGTTCAGGGTTTAGGGTTTAGGGTTTAAATGGGGAATATAGGGGCCTAAACAATTACCTACACTAATGTGGAAAGGGGTCTATAAGGGCTACTATAAGGGTTTTATATTAGGGGCCTAAATTGTCCCCTAGACTATTTTGGGGGCTCCTTATTGTAATTATAGTATAATGGGTTTCAAAATCCTATTCTAATTATTAAGGCCCCTATATTAGCTGTTGCGGTTGATGACAGAGCGCCTCGTGTTTGGGAGCTTGGGATGTGGGCTTGAGTCTGCGGCTATCCTGCAGAGGTAAACAATCTACCCTAAACCCTAATCCACCTTAAGTTCGGCATGGGTCCGGGAGCGACGCGCAGTTCGTACCTCTGCCGCTTGTACCCTGGCCTGATCGAAGAAGCCTGCCCAGAGAACCCTTCATGCTTAATTAATTGAGAAACATATCTCAAGTTATACGGTTTGTTGTCATGAGTTCAGGCACCTTCCTTATGGGTGCACGCTTGAGGGTTTGTGAAGCATGAGCCCTTCACGAAGCAGCAGGTGTGGGGCTGGCATCAGGCACCGCAGCCGCAGGAGCCTGCTGTGGAACTGGGGTGTGTGATTGGATCAGGCTGTGGGGTGTAGGGATAATGGATCAGGGATTACTGGTTTAGGGTTTAGGGTTTAAGGTTTAGTGTTCAGGGTTCAGGGATTGGAGCGAAACTCGCAAGCCGCGGTAAGCCTGCTGGAAGGCTTTAGAATCGCCGCAGCCCGAAGCCCTAAACCCTAAAAAGCCCGAAGCCCATGGCCTTAAAGCTAAACCTAAAGCCCCTAACGCCTTAAGCCCTAAGGCCCTAAGCCCTTAAAGCCTTAAGCCCTAAAGGCCTAAGCCCCATAGCCTCCAGACTGGAGGAACACGGCTTGCGGCAGCCAGATCCCCGGCTGCAGCCCGTAAAGGAGGAGCCCAGAGAGGCCAGAGAGGCCAGCTAATGCAGCTGATGCCAGGTTTAGGGTCTAGGGCTCGCGTTGGGATCGGTCTGACTTGTGCGGCTTTAGGTGATCCAAGTGCAGATTTTAGGTGACCCAAGCAGCTCTTGAGCAGTAGCATGGACGCAGATCGAGACGCATGCACAGTTTTTAGGCAGTGCTCTCGTCTCAAATGGCTCTATCTGTCCAGTACATCTCTTCAAGAAAGTGTTGCAGACCTTTGAGGCTAGGATGGGCTCTTGAACATACATTTCTGTTCCGTTTCCGGACACCAAAGCCTTAGGCTTTGTGAAGCCAAAGTCCCCCCAGCGACAACAGATGAGCTGGTACCGGGGACAGCAGCGCGAGGCTGCTGATCAGGAGCAGGCCAGCCATAGTTTTCGAGATTTTTCGAGTATTCAAGTTTGGGGTGCAGGTTGGGAGTGGTGTGCGTTTCGTGTTTGGGTAGCAGATGACTGTAGCTGACACAGGCACTTCACCTCCCAAACTTTCCAAACTCGGGAATACCCAGGGAGCCCAAGATTCCAAGATCCTTTCGTAGAGAAGTGGATCTCTCAACCTTCACGGCTTAATGCTATGTTTCAAGGTGTCTTGGTATGCCCAGCAGCAGGCTCCGGGCTGGCATCAGGCGCCGCAGCCGAACGAGCCTGCTGTGGAACAGGCCGGGTTTCGGGCTGCTTTGCGATTCGGGGTGTGTGTGTGTGTGTGTGTGAGGGGATCAGAGTTTAGGGTTTTCGGAATGGGGTTTAGAAGTTAAGGTCTAGAGTTTTGGGAATAGGGCTGAGGGTTTAGGGTTCGTCTTGCAGGCACGGAGTTTGCGCGCGAGGCCAAGCATCGGGACTTGAGCACCCTTTTTATCGCTGGACTGACGCACCAAGCATGCCTGGATAGAATGCGCGCGTAGTGGGTCTTCGCGTTTTTTTACGGCATTTTGTTCCAAAGCCCTAAACTCGCAGCCTGCAGCAAGGGTGGCTGAACACATGAGAACCCTGATCATGAAACTCTAAACCCTAAAGCCTCTAAACCCTTAACCTAAACCCCTTCTGAAACCCTAAGCCCTGATAAAGCCTAAACCCCTAAAACTTAGAGCCCCTTTCGAACCCCAAACTCGATAGCCTCCAAACTGGAGGAACACGGCTTGCGGCAGCCAGATCCCCGTCTGCAGCCCGTAAAGGAGGAGCCCAGAGAGGCCAGAGAGGCAGGTTTAGGGTTTAGGGCGTCTCGCCGCGCAGCGGCAGTATTTTCTTTGTAGGATGGCGCCCCTACACTCCCAGGGGTGTGAGGGGGCGGCATGTCCATGTCTAGACACAAGGTTGCAANGGGGGGGCAGGGGGGGGGCTAGGGGGTGCCAAAGGAAATGTCCATTAGAGGCTTTGGTGGTCCGGTTTAGGGTGTTCTAATCTCTAGAGAATCGAGGGAATTCCCCTCTCAAAATATGGGCGCCACCCAGGTGGCCCAATGGCATGGCTCAGCCCTAGGGGCTGAATTTGACCATTCTCCAATGGCTCCACCCATTGTCCATGCAAGTAATGGTGTCAATCACTGCCGGACGTCCTCTGGGTCCAGGCACCCTAGAAAAAGGGTGGGTACGGCCTAAGCAGGCCTGGGTGGGAATTTAGGGCTCCCGCTGGGGATCTTCGGATATGGAACGAGGTCTTAAGTACAGGAATTCCTTAGCAGTGCAGTTGACAAAAATGGCATCTAGCTTTTTCAACTTCTAAGCCTAACATGTTCGGGAAACACAATCCCTCGAGTGTTCATGTGTGAGTGGTCTTTTTGCTCAAGTTACATCGACACAGCTCGTGCTTTGGAGTTGGAGCCGGAGAAGCACATATTGCAAAACCTTTGGGTGCACTTTTGGGGTGGAGTTAGCCGCGGATTGTTAATGGAATTCCACGTGCTTCATAATTACCTATACTATCTTGAAGGTTCCTTATTGTAATAGTTATGGTATAATATACCCCCCAAGCCCTATTCTAATTGTCGGCCTGACCCAAAGGCTTCGCCGTGGCGTGGTTTCCTCATGCGCTTACCACGACCTTGGGTCGACACACCCCCGAAGCCTAAATCCCAGATAATCCCAGGGCGCCCGAGAACATTAAGCTCGAAACTCGAAATACTCCTGCTGCGCCTCTCAATCCTGACAATCGCAGCTTAAGGTCCCAAAGCCCTAATCCCTAACCCCTAAACCCTAAACCCCAAACCCCTGAACCCTAAAACCCTAAACCCTGAACCCCTAAATCCCATAAACCCCAAAAGCTAGCAGGCTCGGGAGTGGCAGCGAGAGCAGCGCCCCCCGTGGCATCCGGTGGACGAGGCCGGCTGCTGCTGGGGTTGTCGATTTCTTGTTGGTTTGGGCTTTGGGGTTTGGGTTTGGGTTTGGGGTTGAGGGTTCAGGACTTAGGGTTTAGGGGTTTGTGGTATGGGTTTAGGGTTTAGGACTTAGGGCTTTTGGATTTGGGGTGTTCGGGGGAGCTTGGAACGTGGGCTTTAGGGCTAGGTAGAATGTATTCAATCTCGGATTCGCTCGAAGACGGTACTTACGGGGATTCAAGCTCTTCACAGGTGCCCTGGCGGCCGCCGCAGCAGGAGTTTGCTGCGCAGGAGCAGCCGGACATGGGGGCAGGTTGACAATTGCTTGGGGTTTCGGGTTTAGGGTGCATAAGGCTTTACGTGTTCGGGTTTCGGGTTGAGGGTTTGGTTGCGGGATCTCAAACCTACCTGGCTGATGGGGTGGTACGACTTGCTTCGAAGAAGCCCATGCAGCATATATTAATAGGGGCCTCAATCATTAATTAGAATAGGGTTTTGGGGCCCATTTTACTATCCTTATAACAAGGAACTCCCAAAATAGTATCCAGACTGCAGGAACGTTTTTCGCGGCAGCTTGAGCAGCACCCGCACCTGACGCCTGCAAAGGAGGAGGCCAGCCATTCTTCGGATCTTATGGCTCAACTTGAGACGTATACTCCTATGTGGTCTCACGCGCGTGCACGCGGATTAGGTGATATGAACCGGCACGATGCTCCAGCACGATGCTTCAGCGTAGGACAGATTCGTGGCTAATTTGGGTCGGGCCCTTGTCAAAATGACTTACTGGCAAAGCCGCTTGTAATTATGGACTGGGACGGACTCGCAAAATTTGAAATCCCTTTGACTTCCTTTCATCCTAATTAAAGCCCAAACCTCAAACCACAAACCCCAAACCCGAAACCTCAACCGGCAAACCCGCAAACCGTAAACCCCAAATTCCAAAGCCTAAACCCCGACATTGTCGTAGTTCTCCACACGACAACAGGCCACGGCCTGGCGGCCCCCGCCGCAGCAGCAGGAGCCTCCTGTTCAGCAGGCAGAGAGGTTCATATGGGGTTTACGGATTCAGGGTTTAGGGGTCAAGGGGTTTAAGGTTTACTGTGGGAACCTGATTAAGAAACCTTGGGAGGGTTCTTTATATGGACCCAATTATTTTGGCGTTATAGGGCCAGGGTTTCTTAATCAGGTTCCTTCATTAGGGTATGGGCTTATGGTTTAGGGCGTAGGGTTCAGGAGCAGGCCGCAGCTGGGGTTGGGTTTGGGAGAGCTTGGAATAGTTTCGGAGCATGGCAATGTGGCCTTGTGTCGCAGGCTCCTTAAAGGGCTCCATGTGAAGTTCGTACGGCAAACTTGTGTATCACATGTGCTCAAGGGTGGGCTTTGCTAGCTGCAAGCCGAAGGATTACGTCCGAGGGCAAGAAAAGGCCCTGTTGAGTTCCCCTATTTGGGGTTTGTGCCCGCTAGGACCTAGCTTGCCTAGAAAGCGAAGCTGCTGACTTCAAGTTCCATAAACGGTTTCCGCGGATGTGTAGTCTGCAACGGCAGGCCTCGAAATTGTGGCAGCAAGAGCAGCACTTGCATTTGCAGCCTGTCAAGGAGGCCACATGGCACAGCTCCTCGTGCTTGGAAGCTTGGAGCGTAGGTTTTGGTTTCTCGGGCCGTCTAATTGCAGTGGAACCCAGGCTCAGGAGAAATGTGATTCAGCGAACCATTGGCCCTGCACATCGTTAAATATTGAGCCTGTGAGCAACACGAAGTTGGCTTTTGGCTGTGCCGTCGTCCCAGGTGACCATATTTTACCATAGCTGAGCTTATAAGAGTACTTGACTTCATCAAGCCTTCCAAACCGGGACTTTGCACTCTGAGGATCTGTAAATCCTTGATCTCCAGCCAGCAACAGGTGTCGAACTCACAGCGGCCGCATCAGCACGACCCTGTTGCTGAGGAGCAGGCCAGTCATCTGGGCTGGTCTTCGGTTGCTGTGGGTTTTGGATTTGTCACCTGATTTTGCTGCAAGCACGTGAAATGTAACGATTTAAGCACACGTCTTGTCCCGAAACTGCTGCATGGAACTTGTACGTTCAAGTTGCGGGTCTGTTTACACATCTGAGTCAAGCAATATGCAGTTCGCAAGAATTCCAATGCCAAGTCTTGCTTCCCGCCAGGCACGGAACTTGCGGCAGCGAGAGCGCCCACCGTGGGCAAAGCAGGAGGTGGCATAGCCGATCTTGTGCTGTGCCGTTCCTCCGTTCCTTTTTGCGATATGAGGGTGCCAAATCAATTGCGCGCAGTGCACAAGGATGCACACACCAGGGCCAAAGCCCTAAACCCTGAACTGGAGGCCCAGATCTGAGTTCCATTAAGGGGTGGGATCTTTTGGTTAAGACCCTACTATAGGGATCGAAATAATTCGATGTCCCCTACTAGTTCTGGTTGTTAAGGCCCCCATAGTAAGTTAGTAGTATGCATACTGTCAGGAACCAAAGAAAGCTTTTAACACAACGTACTGCACCCTGAGTCGCTTATGCTAACAACTAACTCATCAGGTGACGAGCCCGCAGCCTCAGCAGCACGAGCCGTCTGCTGAGGAACAGGCGGGCCCTGGAGATCTAGGATTTTAGGTTTTAGCTTTCTTTTTGTTCCAGGCTTATACTGACAAAGTTCCCCTTAACAAAAGAGGGTGCTGTTTGAGGGTTGTAGCGGTTTAGGGTTTCAGCATTCAGGTTTTAGGGTCAACCGCCTAGGTTTGCCCAAATGCATCAATGCCCGAACCGCAATAACGTCCACTTCGACCCCATCCGTTCACGAAAAGCATCCGTAATAACGTCCACTCCGACCCCATCCGTTGACGCAGAGCATCCATGCCCGAACCGTAATAACTTCCACTCCGACCCTATCCAAGAAAGCAGAGCATCCATGCCCGAACCGTGATAACGTGCACTCCGACCCTATCCGTTCAAGCAGAGCATCCAGGCCCGAACCGTAATAACGTCCACTCCGACCCCATCCGTCACGAAGAGCATCCATGCGCGAACCGCAACAACGTCCCTATCCGTTCACGCAGAGCATCCAGGCCCGAACCGTAATAACGTCCACTCCGACCCCGTTCGATTGCCAGAGCATCCATGCCCGCACCGTAAGAACGTCCACTCCGACCCCAACCGTTCACGCAGAGCATCCATGCCCGAACCGTAGCAACGTCCACTCCGACCCCATCCGTTCACGCAGAGCATCCATCATGCCCGAACCGTAATAACGTCCACTCCGACCCTATCCGTTCAAGCAGAAAGCAGAGCATCCATGCCCGAACCGCCATAACGTCCACTCCGACCCCATGCGATTGCCAGAGCATCCATGCCCGCACCGTAATAACGTCCACTCCGACCCCATCCGTTCACGCAGAGCATCCATGCCCGAACCCATCCGTTCACGCAAAGCATCCATGCCCGAATCGCAATAATAACCTTTGGCTGCACGCCTGACGAACGCAGAATGTGTCCAAAAAGATGTGGTTTTTCACACAGTGCGGAACAAAGCGCGCGCTGCGCAGGGCGCGTGTTCATTTGAGGTGTATGAAGCTCACACAGGGTTCTAGAGGTTTAGGGTTTAGGATTCAGGGTTGTAGGGTTTCGGGGTGGGGTTAGGGTTTTTAATAGGGTTCAGGGTTTAGGCCGTCAGTGTTTCAGCGCCAGGGCTGTTGAAGATTCACCTCGCGAATCCGCAGCGGGACTTATGGCTTATGTTTTTTTCCGGTGTAGAGTTGAGGTTTTACGGTTTGGTGTTGAAGGTCTGCGCCGGGAATCCGAAACCCCTAGACCCTAAACCCTGATTTATTCGGGCCGGAAGAAGGAGGCCTCAAGAAGCCTGGCTTGCGAGGCTCTTCTGGGGTTAGTGCTTCAGGGTTCAGGAGTCGGGGTTGAGGCTTTCTGATTCTGAGAAGTTCTACTTTAAAGTGTTACATCTCAAGCTCACGTGGCCAATTGCTAAACATGCGTTCAGTGCTGATCACAGCATTTCGGGGCCGAAGTGCATCGCTAAAGAGCGATAATGGCATTTTGGGGCCGATGTTGCTGCTTGGGATGTTGGCTAACCTGCTCGTACTCGAGATCTTCCGACGGCTTGAGGCTTGCGCTTTGCAGCTGAAAGATGGTCGTAAGTAAGAACATGGGCAGTAGCATTGCATCAGCTTTCGTAGCAGTGGTGGATGCAGTAGTAGTCAGCCGACGCCTTGTCCCAAGAGTGGGCAGGCAAGAAATTCACTTTCGTGTCCTGCCGCGACGGCTCAGCGCGAGATCTTGTCTAAACCGGAAACCCTCTAAACCCTAAGCCCTAAACCCGAAACCCCAGCCCCCACCCCCCAAGAAAAAGAAGAAGCACACCCCAGCCCTAAACATACACTGTACATGCCCGGAGCTGTTCTGAATTTCTCCAGCGCGCCTGGGAAGGGTTCCGGCATCTGTGTGGCACAACACTGGGCCCTTAGAAAGCCCTAAACCCTAAACCCTATAAGCCCAAAGCCCTAAACCCCAACCAAAGTGCTTGAGCAGTAGACCCCTGGAGCAGGCAAAGAACTCGCAGCTGCAACGGCAGCCGGAACCGGCTCCTATGGGGCAGGTCCGCCGTTGGCTAGGGTTGGGGGTTTAGGGTTTATTATAAATAAAGAGGCTTGAGATGTGGCATCTGGTGCTTTGCATGCGAGGGAAGTTTCTAAGATCAACAGTCCAGTGTTGGGGAAGGTGTACGGGTCGTCTCTAGAATCGATGCTCCGCGCGCTTTCCTTCCGAACTTCTCGGTGGTCGGTTTTCGTAAGACCCGTTTTCAGCCCCACGGCGAAGGGTTTAGGGTTTAGGGTATGCAGCGTGACGCGAAACCACTGCGTCTCTCAAAGCCTTCGTCTCCCGGCGCCAGGCATATCCCTGGCACCCACCACAGCATGAGCAGGCCTGATCTTAAAGCCTGGGAAGAAAGTACGGGTGTCCTCACATCGCACTTGGCTGATCTCTGAGCGTAAGCTGGCCCCTAAACCCTAAACCGATTTTTGGGTCGCAGTGCCATCTCAGCAAGTGCACTCAGAGTTGCGCAACCCGCATCAGCATAAGATGACAAGATCCCCGTCCGACTCGCTAGCCAGAGCTCAGAGCCCTAAATCCCCTGCGCCCAGGGTTTAGGGTTTGGGATTTCGGTTCAGGATTCAGGGTTGGGGTTTAGGGTTGGGTTCAAAGTTTGGGGTTTAGGGTTCAGGGCTTGTGTGTTCGGGATTTAGGGTTCAGGGATGAACAGCAGGTGAGACCGTTTTTCGGCCTTGTGTGTTGTGGTTGGAATAAGCAGACATCCAACACCCCGCGCACCCTATGTCTCAACCCCTAAACCCTGCATAATGTGTCGCTCCATAACCTGAACCAGAGCTGAATGCCGATTGCAGGGCTTAATTGAGTTAAAAATTGCTTCAGCAGTGCAGTGTGGGAAGATCGTTTATATTTGGTTCGGAGGGTGCCTCGACCGTAACCCCCAACAGCTACACTGCCATGAACCTGAATATTTCCATGGCTGGTCGACCAGTTTGGTTGGATTTCAGGTTTTGGTTGAACTCCACATGGCACCTACCACCTTTAGCCCCAAATTCGTGTTCGCAGGTGATGCCGCCGTCGCTGCACCAGCAACAGATGCAGCATCAGCAGCAGCTGCAGAACCAGCAGCTGCAACAACAGCTGCAGCACCAGCTGATGCAGAATCCAGGGCTGCAGCAGCAGCTGTATCAGCAGTACTATTTTCAGGACCAGCAACAGAAGGCCAGGCATAACGGTCATGCGCCTCCTGGGTTTTTGTCCATGGGGTTTCCGGAGTAATTCATAATAGTCGTAGTCTCGAAATCATAATGTACCCTTACTCTCATAGGGTCCAAACACCCGTGTTCACACGGCTTCCAATGGGCATAAGGCGTTTGCATATTCCCACACCTAGAAGTCGGCTGAGCGCATTCTAAACCCTAAACCCTACTTGGAGGCCTGGGGGACTTAGTAAGTCGGCCATAAGTAGTCTTATACTTGGGGTCTCTCCATCTAGGGTGCTTATAAGTCTACTCATAACCTACTTACGAAGTCCCCTGGGCCTCTAAGTAAACCTTACAAAGCCCTGAACCGTGCATTCTCTCGGCCCGCCTTCGGAGTTTGGACGGAGGAGTCGCCCAGAGCCCTGAACCCCAAAGCATAAGGCTGCTGGTTATACAGATAATATAGGGGACCAAGGTTTGGGGTATACTCATGTAGGAACCTGATTAAGAAACCCTGGGCCTATAACTCCCAAAATAGTAGGATTCATCTAATAAAGGCCCAAGGTTTCTTAATCAGGTTCCTACATTATACCATCATCATCATCATCATAAGTAGCCCCAAAATAGTCTTGGTGAGCGTAAGGGTGCCAGGACTCTGGCCCTAGACTGCCTCTTCGCACTGATTGGTGTCGGAACCCAACAACCCTAAACCCTGAAACCTTGGGTTTTTTTGGTTTAGGTCTGGGTTGTGTTTGGTACATAGAAAATGGCCAAGGCGCCCGCCCCCACCCCAAATCCTGAACTCGACTTTGAAGCTTAGTCTCTGAGCCGGAATTCTAAAAACCTCAAGCTCCGTAACTTGCGTTGCCCAGACCCTCCAGTATCCTTTAACAAAAGACTTTACTCTAAATCATATGAGGGATCATACCATTAGTTCAGGTATATTGCTGAATTAAGGGATATTGGAAGGTCTGGGTCAGCCTGAGCTGCATTCTCAAAAGTGGGAAGACGGCAAACTGATTTAGGGGGTAAGGAATTAGGGTTTACGGTCTAGGGGGTGTTGGGGTTTAGGTTATTATGTAGGGGTTTCATTGTATGCAGACCTTAGCCTTCAGACATGTGTTTACCAGAAAGGTAACCGTTCGATGCAACAAATGACGTGCCTCATGTGTCGCTCACAAGCTTTGGCGCGAAACCTCAAGATTTTGGAACAAACCCTAGACCCTAAATCCTTGAACCCCAAGCCCTACACTCAGAGCTTGGTGAAACTGCGGCTGCGCAGAGCTCCGGTATTGTTGCAGCCCCAGGTTCGGAGCTGGGGTTTGGGGTTGTTTAGGCTTTAACGTTTAGGCTTTAGGGTTTAAGCTTTAGGCTTTGGGGTTTAAGCTTTAGGCTTTAGGGTTTAGGCTTTGGGGTTTACAGAGCAGCAACAATCGCTGACACGGCAGGCGTATTGGTACGACCAGTACGTGCGTTCTGGGATCTCTCACGAGCAAGCGCTTCAATTGGCACAGGCGGCTTCTCGTGAGAGAAGTGGGCAAAGCAGGTTAAGACTCGAGGCTAAAAACAACAATAAAAACCGATACTACGAATAATAATGATAAGGAAAATAATGATAATGCCAGTGGTGTCTAGATGTCATTTGCTTCGGGTTTCCCTTGCACGCAGCAGATGCACACCGATCTTTAAATCAACCATTCTGAGGTTGACTGCTTGAAATGGGTCGATGTTCGCTATCCTGCAACCCTTGGGACAGTTCTGGTTCGTGCACTCGTACGGAAACAATCGCACTCCTCTGCCTCCCTCATCGTCATCATAGTCATCATCACTCATCATGGTCACAATGGCTGCCATGACCGTCATGATTTGCATCAGGCCAGGAGCTGTTAGAGCTCGTGTCAACTTGTGTGCGGGAAAATACATGCAGTCTAACTGCTTACTGATATTGCACATGCCCGTTGTATCATTTCTTCTAGACTTCTAGACCCTGTTGTTACAATGTTCGCTATCACCAGATCTACATATGTATATATATATATATGTAGATAAGTATGTATAGAGCTGTGCTAGCTACATTGATGATGCAACGTAACCTCCGTGAGCAAAACACTCACCCGAACACAGACATCATCGTGGTTGTGCGGTACCTGGTGCAACGGCTTAGGGTTTAGGCTTCAGGGTTTAGGGTTTAGGAAATTCGTAAACATGTACTTGGGTGCTTTCTCAAAATCTAATTAGCTCTTCATCGCGAGAGTTTGCTACACGAAAACTGTCAGAAGCGTTAGATACACAAAGTGCGCTTCGCATAATTGTCTTGATGGATGTTGTCACCGCCGTCGTTGTCGTAGCAGTAGCAGCAGCAGTGGCAGAAACGATTGAAGCATTGTCGCCTGCGTTGCTGCCGCTCCTTTTACCTGGTCAACGGCATGCTGCCGCTCGCGCATGTGTTCTTTTTCGTACTCGTACCTGTGCTCGTGTGACGACTACTGGTGCTAGCACCTGTTTACTCAGACAAGCTTGTCGAACACGAAGGTATGTTGAACATGCACAAGATCAAGCACAGTGTACTAGCAGTGGTGGTGGCGGTGGTGGTGGTGGTAGTAGTACTAGCAGCAGCAGGAGTGGCAGTAGTAGTAGTAGGAGGAGTAGGAGTAGGAGCAGGAGCAGGAGCAGGAGTCGCGGTAGGAGTGCGAGTAGCAGCAGTAGTAGTAGTAGTAGTAGTCGTAGTATTAGTAGTAGTAGGAGTAGGAGTAGTAGTAGAAGAAGTAGTAGTAGTCGTAGAAGTACTAGTAGTAGTAATAGTAGTAGCAGTAGCAGTTGTTGTGGTGTGGTGGTGGTGGTGGTGGTGCTAGTAGTAGTGGTGCCGCTACTACGACGACTACTACTGGTGCTACCAGTGCTACTACTGCTACTACTGCTACTGCTGCTACTACTACTACTACTACCACTGCTACTACTGCTACTACTACTACGACGACGACTACTACTACAACAACAACTACTACTGCTACTACTATTAAGATGCTACAACTGCTACTACTTGTTACTACTTGTTACTACTTGTTACTACTACGACTACCACTACCACTACCACCACGGCTACTGCTACTACTACTACTACTACGGCTACTGCTGCTGCTGCTACTACTACTACTACTACTACGAGGACGACTACTATTACTACTATTACTACTACTACGACTACTACTACTACTACTACCATTACCACCACTACCACCACCATCAACACCACCACTACTGCTACT